>VZRV01009044.1:511400-610662 GCA_013398115.1 Falcunculus frontatus
TCTCTCTTTCTCTCCTCTCTCTCTCTTTCTCTCCTTCTTTCTTCATTTATTATTTGAAAAGTTTTTAGTGACCTGGGACCAGAGCTGTCAGCTCGGGGAGCTCAGTCTTCTCAGCCCCAGGCAGCGATTTGCAGTTCCTGTAGCTAGTATTGCCTGAAAGCAGTACATCATCACTTGGTGTGTCTCATGCCAACTCTTAAAATTCAGTTTGGTATGAATGAAAGTAACCACCGTCTCTGTTCTTCTGTTGTTCCCTCTTGAAGCAATATAAAACTGTGACATTTTCCTGCATTTTCAAGTTGGAGTGGCTTGGTTTTTAGCCATAAGGAATGGCAACATAAAAAGTAGACACAGATGTGAATGAAATACAAGAAATATTGCTCAACTTGGAGATTTTTCAGTCACGCTAAGAAAATCAACTGCAATTTAAATAACACTAAAATTTTAATACAGTCTAAACAAAGACAAAGACAATCTCAGCCTAAATATTGCTACATTATGTTTATCATGCCAACTATTATTATAACTCATTGCAGTATTTCAAAAAAGGAACAATTCAGCTGAAGGGCAGCAGTGGGAGTCAATAATTCAGATGCTGTTTATTACTCTGAAAGACTCTAGCTGGGTAGCCTTGGGCAAGTCACTCCACCTCTCCATGGCTCTGTTTTCTTCCTTGTAAAAGAGATAAATGTGCTTGCTTGCTTCACAGGGGTGTTGAGAAGTTTAATTAATTAATTTGTTTCATAACTACTTGTACATCCTTGGGTGCATCTTTCTGCAGAAGTGCTAAGTATTATTTCAGCTAAGAGTTTCCTTACTGTGTCTCATTGCTTATTTGTGTTTTTTTCAGTGACCTGAATTAATTAAGTATTTAGGGGAAGTCAACAAAGTAGCGGTTCTGAATTGGGATTGTCTTGACTCTCTGTAAACTTCACTGAGATGTGCAACCAAAATACACTAACCACAGTGTATTTTAATGGGGCAGAGCTACTGGTCCTTTAAAAAAAAGTCTTTTTCTTGTTATTCAAAGTAAGAGCTTGCCTTTGTTGTTTTATTTGAAGTATTGTGATGTGAATTGCCATAAGAAACACCTGAGTGCTCTTTAGATAATAAAAGAGAAAAATACGAGAATAGTTTCTAAACATGTCTGTGTTCTCTACTGTGAACACTGACCTCAGAAGACACTTGGTGCTGATTTTCCACTACACATTGATATACGGTCTCCTTTACAACTTGTTCTTTGGTTATAGAGAATGTTGCCAGAAAGAAATGCATGAACGGAACCACTGATTGCCTATGGTAGAAATTGATAGATTTTGTGCCTAGGCAAGCTCAGTTTTTATCGCAGCATATATTAGTTATTGAAACTAGATATTGAGTAAGTATCTTCGCTGCAATGGAGAGGAAAATGTATTTAATTACCTGGCCAAACGTTAGATGTGATTTTTATAGGTTGCATACAGTTATAAGTAAAAAGGAGTAGCTGAAAGCTGGTTTTAAAGTGACATCTTGGGTTTGGTATTTTTTTAAACGTTCATGAGGTCTGTGTGTCCCATTTCTTTTCCTCAAGGACAATGACACCAAGTACATAAGCTTTTCTAAAACTGAATTCAAATAAAATCTAGATCAGTGGTGGTAAAAATTCATATCACCAGGCAGCTGTTTGGTTGTGAATGAACATAGGAAGTTTATATCCTAGTAGAGAAATGGTCACATCCATCAGTACCCAGCAGTCTGAGCAATGAAAACTCGGGTTAAATGAGGAGGTAGTTGTCCATAAAAATGAAGTGTCCCTTCTCTCAGAAGTGATTGCATTTCACTAAAATTCAGTCACATTCTTAGGCTTGTGTATGGAAACTTGCACATCTGGCACCCACAGCATACTATAGCAGTGAGCAGAAATAAATCTAGTTACTATTGCTATTGTTCCTGGATATTTTGCAAGAAATAAAGCCCTTTGAGGGGGAGGGATTGGGAGGGGGGTTATGCTGAAGGAATTTAAAAATAAAGAAAAAACCCAACTTTGTGTAACCATTGTTTTCTTGCTAAGACTTGGTAATCCAAGTGTCTGGTGAGTGAAAGAGATTATGACTTTTTCTTAGCAAGTTGTATTTAATTGGTAAATACGGTATCTCGGCAGCAAGTTTGTCCTGGCTGTTCTCACCTTCTTTGCTGTCTCCTTTCAGCTGAGGTAGATTAAAGAGCGTAGTTACACCAGTGGAGTCTCCTAAAGCTGTTAAACCATAGTGCCAGTTTGTGTTCAAGACTGTAGCCACATATTTAATGTAAATAATTTAATAGATTCTGCATTTGACTCCCTTTGAGCTAGTTTTCTGTTTATATGGGTAAACTTTGTACTGATATCTTAGCCCAGCTGGGATATGGTGAGGTGCAACAGTGTTGCATTACTAAAACCCCAAACACTTGTGCACTGCACTTTGAGCAGATTTGGTTACGCGCGCAGGATGAGAACTGGGAAGAGAAGCCTGCTAGGAAAAAGGAAATTTAGCAAATGCCACCAGAGAGCTCTCCCATGCACGCTTTGTCAGTAAAAGTTTAGCAGAAGTGAAGTGTTGGTAACGGAGAGCTGACCAAAGGAGTTTGGTCATTTTGGGAATCACACGAAGGAAATAATTCTCACATCAGGTGCTGGCATGACACTTTCATCAGCTCTTGGGACATGGTCAGGTGTGAAAACACAGGCACAATGTGACTATTATGTACACAGTCTGAAATTATCTTTGTTTGGTCTTTCTTTTGTTTTTTCCCTTGCTTAGACTCAGAGTATACAGAAGGAATCAGCAGTAGCATTGTTTAGAGTAGGCAAAGGATGGTGGGGACCCTGGTCATTTTACTCTGGTAGGTCTTGTATCTCAGTACAAGAGAAACGTAATTTTAACATGCAAGTTCTTTCACCATGGTTGGCCTGGTTTATGCTTTTATTTTGTGGGGGTTTTTATCAGAAATATTAAAAATGCTGAACATTTTATATAAGCCTAGTATGCTGCCTTCAGCTTTCTAATCAAGTGGCTGCCTAAAGTTGTTTAAGTATTTTGAAAAGTTGTTCACAGGCTTTTCTGTGGATATCATGTTCCTTTAAAGCCTTTTAATCATCCTTGCAATCATGGTTCGTCACGCTTTTTACCAAAATGATCTGTCCGGTTTCAGTTCTGCTATGAGAGCCATGCCTGCGCAACTTACAATCAGAAATGAGATCATTAGATTCTAAATTTCAAAATTAACCCATAGTTTAATGGTTGTATTGACACCTGCTCACAGATTGCTCATGCACACTGTGAATACCTACATTTTGCAGGAATAATGTAGCGGTTCAACTCCATCTGCAGCTGAGGCTTCTGTCCTTGAAAATGTAATCATCACTTCTATCAAGGCTTTTGTTAAGGGTATTCTGGGGAGCACTGAGGACAATAATAGCCCTGAAGGAACTACAGGACAATACATTTTATTGTCTCTCCAAGTTTGTATCCTGAAAAAAGCAGTTGCATCTGGGTACGTGTATATTATATCTGTGAGGAGAGAGAGGATCTGTTCTATCTCCCTGTGGAGAAACCCTAGATAATGAGAAAGCAGCAGAGATAACAACAGAATTGTAGCAATAATAATGACCAACATACTCATCAGTAGAGAAATGCAACTACCAGGTAGGGTGGTACGATTTAGGTCTACGAACACAGCAACGTTTATCCTGTAACAAATGAACCAGTAGTTCTTCTGTGTGAGTACACATTTGGGGTCTGCATACTCACACACTTAAGATTATCTGTAGATAATATAAAAGCAAGTGTTGGTTTAAATTGCTTAGATAGCAAACTCCTTAGGTTCATAAATTGACTAGCATCAGCATCTTTGGACTTTGCTGGTGCTCCTCTATGCTGTCACGATAATTTAACATGAATGATTGCCGTGGTTTAATCCCAGCTGGCAATTCAGCCCCACACAGCCACTTGTTCATTCCCCTCAGTGGGATGAGGAAGAGAACTGGAAGAATAAAAGCGAGAACACTCGTGGGTTGAGATACAGTCAGTTTAATAGACAAAAGCCACACAAAACGGAGAATTCATTCACCGCTTCCCATGGGCTGGCAGGTGTTCAGCCATCCCCAGGAAAGCAGGGCTCCATCACATATAATGGTTACTTGGGAAGACAAGTGCTGCAACTCTGAACGCGCCTCTCTTTCTTCTTCTTTCCCAATATTATATGCTAAGCATGACATCATATGTTATGGAATATCCCTGTGGTCAGTTGGGATCAGCTGTCCTGACTGTCCCCTCCCAACTCCTTGTGCATCCTTGGCCCCCTTGCTGTTGGGGTGGGGGAAAAGGCAGAAAAGTCCTTGACTGTATAAATGTTGCTCAGCAGTAACTAAAACATCCCTAAATTATCAACACTGTTTCCAGCACAAATTCAAAACATAGCCCTGTACCAGCTACTATGACGAAAATTAACTCTACCCTAGCCAAAACCATCACAATAAAAATAGTAATAAGATATTAATATAGTTTTGTATGCAACACTGAATCATAAACAGGATATGGAAACATAGCTAAAATGAATTTTGGTCCCGTAGTGACTGAAGGATATGATGTATTTTAGAATTCCTGTCTACTAATATGAAGTTCTGTGAAAATACTTTACGAATAAAAATATTTGATATCTTCAGCTACTCAAGTTTGTAGATAGATGTCAATAAACAGAGAGTGAGAACTGGCCTTGCAAAACTCCAGCAGAATCACATTATTTGTTTACAACATCTTGAAGACAATTGAATGAAGAACAATTAAAACAATAAGCAGGGAGTATTAAAGCTGTTAATTATGCATATTCAAGAACAGAAACAAGGGGACTTAAAATATTTACAAGTATTTGGAAAAGTAAAGGTCAAGGCCAGCAAAGAAGAGTTAGTTGGAAAGAGGATAAAAGTTAAAGTCTGAAATGAAAACACTTGTTTTGCTATCAGAAGTTTCTGATGTTGTAATCAGCTGCCTCAGAAGTGAGAGAAGATGGATGGCATGCAGCTCCCTGGGGCGGGTTAGGCACAAGGAGGAATTCAGACAGCAGTAATTGGCTTTCCCCTTTTGCATGTGTGATTATTTTTTCCTGTCCTTTATTTGCGCCTCCTGGGCATTGCCATCACCCTGTGAAGTTTTTCCAGTTCCTCCTGCACTCCATGGTTGTACCACTGGATCCACACAGAGGCTCCAGTCTGCCTCAGACATTCTGTTCCCTTGCTCCCTTCTTGGGGTGGGCGGTTGTGCCTTAGGGCTGTGGGCTGTTGTCAGAGGAAACCCTAAACATCATTCCTAATCTCCCACCCCAGAGGGTTCACAGCCTTACCGACCTCGAGTGGGTCTCTGCGCGAGGGCCAGGAAGACAAGTTACTTCTCCATAGCTGCCAAAGGAATATTGTTTCACTACCCAGATTGTGCAGGAGCCTTTATTCTGTTTCTGAAGTGCCTGTTACTGTCACAGTCCTAAGCCCCGGAGGTGCCCTACATGCTGTAATGGTATAACACGTGGATGAGTGGTTTGATTGACTTCTGGGACATTAAAGGTAGGGAGTATATCCTCTTGGCCTAGATGAAAGGTCTCAAACTGCCTTCCTATAGTGTTAACATCTGTGAAAACATTTCTGAAGTAAAAAACAAAACCTAATTTTGATTACTGAAATGGCCTTTTGAAATTGTGTCAGCACAGGATACAGTGCTGGTGTTCTAGAGGAAGTCTTTCTGTGGTAGCTTATAGGTTTAAGCCTTTGATGGTAGAAGTGACTGAGCTTTCATTCACTGAACGTGGATGCCTTAACAGGCATGTCTGTACTGGTTGGGAATGATTGTCTGCAGGATTCTACATATCAAAATTACTCCTTACTCATTCTATAGAGTGAAGTGTGGAATAAAAGATCCCAGTAAGGATTAGGAATGCTAGTGTTAGTGCAACCAAAAAATTACGGAGAAAGCATTTTTACAAGAGGATAAATTATAAAATAGAAGAAAATTCTAAATTCACGAATTATGGTTTGGACATGCAGATGATTTAAATCATGTTTTTGCTTGAGGCAGAGAGAAGGTTATGCATTCAGTGTGTGTGTATGCCCTGTTAATTTACATATACAGTGATAAAATAGACAAATAAGCTTTTAACTGAAAGGAATTAACAGATGAAACTTCCATCACAGCTGTCTTACACATCCTGCTGTGAACTTATAAAAATATTTTGCAGTTGCTGTCTTACCTGTAGCGTGGTGGAGAATGAATGCAGCCCTCCATTCTCCTGGAATTATGGGCTGACACGGCTGTGTACTGCTCTACACAGATCCATTTAATTTTGTGTTAGATCAAAAGACAGACACAAGTTTAAATCTTGACTGCTGACATCATGTCATATACTGATAATCTCTATAGGAACTGGCTGTTTCTGGTTGCCATTAGGATTTTCATAGCACAGCTGTTAGTCAGATGTAAAAGTTGATACAAAACTTCTTTCAAGGTATTTCATATCATTTCCGAACAAGTGCAATACGAACACCTGGGTACCTGAGCTATAGTTTATTTATGACAGATGTAATTCTGAATTATATTTAGGATTTCAGTATTTAAGTTTAGAAATACCTTTGAAATTATATAATTGTGATGTAGCATGTTTTTCATAGTGAAAAAATCAGAGGAAGAAATGAAGTAATGTCCCCTTGTGGCTAAGGTTGTAATAGGTATTTTTTAACTTTTAAGCAGTGATTTTTACACCTTTCCAGTATTTTTATTGGAGAGCCAGGTAGTCACTGGTTTTAGGCACCAGCAAAAGGTGGGTGAAGGACTCCTGACTGCTCCTGACTCCTGGGACATGGGAATTTCCTGCCTTGGTGTCCTGCCCCACAGCTTTGAAAGGGTCTCAGCAGTACAGCTTGTTGATGTGGAAGCTGTACAGCTTGGGAATTTGGTCAATAGATTTATTGTGATTATTACAGCACAAAGATAAGCTTATAATTTTATTGATTGTGCTCCATCTGCCACCTAATTGTGCTGTATCAGATATGTTTCTCTGGAACCAAATGGCAATGCAGATATGGAAATTAGTCTCTATTGACCCTTTCAGCTCTCTGTTTTCGTGGACCTACCCTGCATTTTTTAGTACTAAAATGTCATTGGATTCAGATAGAAGGCTTAATTGCTCTCCCGTTTTTAAATATGTTTGCAAAATATTCAGATTGGTGGTAAAACTGACTTTGTTGAACAAAATAGCTCTTCAATTGATGTAACTGTCATGATTTTAGAATGCTAAAATTATACAGTGTTACCAAAGTTTCCAACTGATAGATTCCGCTTTATAGATTCTGCTCCTTTCGTCAGCAACAAAGTCAATTGCAATGTGTGTGAAAAGATGTCTCAAGTATTTGGACAAAGTGCAAAAAAAAAAGGAGCTCCTACAGAAGTTTGCTTTTCTCTGCTGTGATCTAACATACCGCTCCTCGTGTTATATTTTGGCAGTGGTCAACATTGGGACAAAAAGTTGCACATCCCTCTCCATTTAATAGAACAAGATTCCACACACATCTCAGGTAATAGGTAACATTGCAGTGTTACCTATTAATTTCACAGTTTTGGTAGGACAGCAGCTGTTTCTGGTGGTTGACCATTTATTGTTAAAACATATATGACTTTCTCACCTGTTTTAGCACTCAGTGCTAAAATTGCTTATTTTAGTTTTAGTACCATTTCTTGTAATATAATTTGTGACAAAACTGTAGTGACACTGTTGTTCACAATGAAACCGCATGTTATAATATTACAAACATTGATAAAAGTTGAGTAAAAAACTTCATTTTCACTGTCAGTAATTTATGAAGTGCAAAGAAATTATGAAATTTAAGTCCATGCTGACTCAGAGGTCATTGTCTAAGTTGAAAGTTTGCACACTGAACCTGAAGATTTGATTTTTGTCAGTATGATGGAACAGATTTTCCTTTAAATATTTGAACACATTTCTTACACAAACGTTTGTTTCTCAGGTATCTCAGGTAACGATGATGAGAACTGTAGCCTTTGTGGAAAATAATAGCTTCCCAAAAGAAGACAAAGAGTCTGATGTGTCCATGTCCCAGCCCTGGGCTCTGGGAATATCTTTTATTCAGAAACTTGAGTAATCTCTGGTGTTGTAATGCCTCCAGTTTGTGGAAGTTTTTGTCACCTGAAATCCCACCCTTTTTGTTCCTGACTGTAAATGTTGACAAGATGCCCATGTCAGAGGTGGGTCATGGCTAGCGTGGGACATGCCAGCAGAGACACCTGCAACTTCTGCTTTTTGAGAAGTGATAGAAGTGTGGTCCCGGGTAAAAGCAGCTACAAAGCAAGTGTATGACAGAAAGCCACAGTTCTTTACCTGTTTTTAATATTTAATCACCCACAAGAAGGTCAGATTGCTTCAAGGACAGACAGCTGTGCAAACTGGTGATTCCAACAGTGCCATCCGTCTTTTCGTCTCCCTCATCCTCTGCCCCTCTCCCCCTCCTCTGCTCTCACTGATGAAGCAACATTTCTGTGCACATGTGGCAGGAGTAAATGGGCCTCTCTTTTCTTTTAAATAGTTTATTTGGTAAAGTTTTCTGTATAAACCAGTGTTTAGTAGTGGTTTCAGTTTTACAATAGCTTTTTTTTTTTTTTACGACAGCTGTTCATCTACCAATTGATACAGATGGGGAGAACTAAAGTGGTTAAGATTTGATCTGTTTTGGGTGTTTTTTTCTGGAATAATTAATGGTTTTTACCATTTGTTTCTGCTGGCAGTGGAGTGGAAATCATGCAAAATGCTCTTTCAATCTAGGACTAAATGACAACATTTTCAAAGCACATTGTATATTAGCATCCTCTTCCATGGGCAATCCTTCACTCTCCTTTTAATTTTTAATACCTTATCAGGTCATGGTTTCCCAACTGAATAAAACCCCCTCATTTTCAGAAGAGGTTGAGTTGCTTGGTAAAGTTTTTCTTGGAAGATGTGGCTGGTAATGATGCAGTGTAATATGAGAGTGAGAAATTCCTTTAGTTTTAAAAAATGATATTGTGAGTGCACATTAGATGATCAGAGGGCCCAGACTCCTATTCTTCCAAACCCTGTGCATCAAGCAAACTTGTAGCAGGTTCACTCACAACTGGTAAGCCAGAGCTTATGTGGACAGTTATTTGCACAGATCCAACTTCACCTAAGCTATGCAGATAATCAAGGTTCAGAAATTTGTGTGGAAAGGAAGGTGTACTCCTTTCCAGCTGCCTCTGCCCATCCATCAGTGACAGCAGGCTGAGCCCTGCAAAGTTATGGGACAGGGCTCACTGTCCTTACTGAGTCGTGGCTGCTGGGAGTTACTATCTTCATATCATAGGAAGGGTGTCAGTGTAATTTAACCAAGAGTAAATGATTTTGTACTCCTGTTTTTGACACTGCCTGTTGACTTTCTTCCAGATCTTGACTCTGAATAAGATGTTTATGAGTATGCAATAGGTTGGTTTTCCAGTTATTCTGTTGTTAGCCTAAACAATGTGGTGCAGTGAAAAGGTAAAAAACAAAGGGTTTACCTTCTCATGTAAAGGTAAAAAAAAAAAAAGGCTTTACCTTCTCTGTGAAATGTGCACTTGAATGAAGGGTGAAAATGAAGGAAGCTTTTGAATACTGAAGAGTACAGACTATGACTTTTTTGCAACACTGGATGTGTTTGGTGTTGGTGTAATGCTGGGAAATGTGTGTTCAGATTTGCAAAGAAGGAGTTCTGGGAAACCTTACTGTATATTCCCTAATCATTGGTCAGAAATACCTTAATTTAGGGAACTCTTAAAATCATCCCTAAATTTATGCATGTTCTTAATTCTCACTGATGTACAGAAGTACTTACAGAAATCAAACCAAAGGAAAAAATGCATGAAGTCCTTACTGGTAGCTGTGATTTTTTTTTGCTTGTGTAAGCCAGGAAACTTTTTCAATATATGATTAACACAGAAAAAGCTATAAGCATTTTTATGGTTTTTTGGGGTTTTTTTGTTTTGTTTTGGTTTTTTTTTTGTTGTTATTTTTTAGGTTCTTTCCTCTGCCCACAGTTCTAAAGGATCCTGGAGGATTTAAAGAAATAGGATGTTTTTTATTATTATGACAAAGCAGTTTTTTCATCAGTTAAAAATATGACATCATGTTTCAACCATAATGAATTGGTTTGGCTGGTTTTTACCTCCTTCCTGTCAAAATATACTGTTGTATAGTTTCCTTCATTACAGAGAAGAATACAAGTAGATTTGAGTATGTCTGGATAAGCTATGGTGCATGTGTCTTTTTGCATGTGTGTATATGGTGAGAGACTTTGTAGATGTAGCATAAGTGTTACCAAATACACCAGCCTGTGATAATGTGTCCTGTAACAATTGGTTTACATCCAAATCAGGGCAAAATGTACTTGCAAAATGCATTAAAATACTATGAAAATGTCATCTTCCATTGTGCTCTATTTAAGCAATTATGCTGCTCGCTGCAATAGATAAATTTAAGCAGTTACAGGGTACTATATTATTTGTGCCCTAGGTAGGAACGCACAAAAAATGATGTATTTCTTGGCCAAAGATGTTTGCTCCCAAATTTTAGGAGCTGAGCACAAAAGTCTACAGGGTCTGGGCACCCAGTAGTCATGAAGGGTCCTTGTCTGTTAAAGTTTTCTCATATTAATGGCTTTGTTGAAACAGGATGTGGGTCTCTAAGGTTTTAGCAGGTTCAGTTTCTATTAGAAAAGTTTGGCTGTGGAATAGGGACCTGTGGAGAGAAGTAAAAGGTTGCTTTGTACTTTAACTTCCTATAAGTTTTATGACTGAATCCTATGAAACAGGTTTTCCATGGGACAAAAAAGTTGTATCTGTTTTTAGGTTTTCTTTCCTTCTATTTCTCCTTTTAATAATTGAAAACTACTGTTCATTATTTACATAGAACTGTCTCACTTGAGCCTGCTTTCCGTAACCTTTTCCCTCATAAGAATTCTAGGAATTTGCTGGCTTTCCTCAGGGGGATCTTGGCCATGTTTTATCTGTGACTTAAGGCCAGATAGTTGGTAATTTCTACAAAGTAACTTACTGTGTTTAAATAGGTGCATTTACCTCTGCATAGATTTCCCATTTGAGCACATTTCAAGAAGTCATGTACGTAGAAGAATATGTATTTTAATTCTGTTCAGCCTTCTTGGTAACTGGCAGTAAATCTCTGCATGTAAAATGGAAAGCCCCTTGGAAAAAAAGAGTAATAAAGCAAATCCCTAAATGCCCAGAAGGTAAAGTATTTCAGCTGTTTTTCTAAGATTCTGCCACTTACTGTTTCCCTTTTTGACGCCTGACTTGCTCTTTTTTTTTTCCTTTTTTTAAAATGAGGACGTGTCAGAACCGGAGGCCTTAAGCACGGTATGAAGTGACCCCGGCACAAACCTCCAGCATTCCTCATCTTTCCCTCTCCAGCTGCTAACATCAGCCAAGGCAGCACGCAGGCTTGGCTGCTGCCAGCTCCATGGCTCTCCCCCTTCCTCCTCCCTTCCCGCCCTTCTCCGCTTGCCAGTACAGTCAGCACTGCTTCATATTAGGCACCATTGCAATTATTTGAAATCTCGAGTACAAGAGCTGTTGTCGTGTCCCTTCAGCTGGTATCAGCTACTAGAGGGAAAGGTGTGGGAAGGAAGGGGCTTCCTTCAAAGTTTACAGCTTCTTCTCTCAGATGAATTGCTCAGTAGATGTTTCAACTGAAGTATTCATAGAGAAATTATTTGAAAGTCACCTGGACAATACATGGGGTTCTTTAGATGGAATCATATTTCCTAGAGATAGGAATCTGTAGGAAATATGATTCCATATGAATCTGAATTTCCTGAATTAGTGTCTCACAGATTCATTTTCTAACCCATTCTTTCATGTCCATCTACCACAGGACATTTCAAAGATGGTTTGGCTGCCACTGAGACCTGGAGATCTGATGCCACAATGAGGACTCACACACGGGGAGCCCCGAGTGTGTTTTTCATACACGCGGTTTGCTTTGCCTTTGCGTACGGCGCCAGGGAGGACCAAGACGCAATGGTTCCTTTTGTCAATGCCAACTATGACAGCTACCCCATGCTCTACTTCTCCAAGGGGGACGTGGACACTCTGCGTCTCCAGGCCGGCACCACGCACCAGCACATTGCGGCTCGTCTGATTGAAGCAGTGCAAACCATGCTGTCGAATCCCCTGGAGTATCTTCCTCCCTGGGACCCAAAGGAGTTCAGTGCTCGCTGGAATGAAATTTATGGCAACAACCTTGGGGCCCTGGCAATGTTCTGTGTGCTCTACCCTGAAAACATCGAGGCCATCAGTATGGCCAAGGATTACATGGAGAGGATGGCGGCTCAGCCTAGTTGGTAGATTTTTGTCTTTTTTTTTTTTTTTTTAAGTTGTTCTTTCTGTATAAACTGCTTGCAGCTGGAGGAGTGAGTGGATGAGTGAATTGCTTAAATTATGTCAGTTGTACTAATATTCATTTTAACAGTGACTAACTTGCTGAATGCATTTACCCTCATCTGGACCAGCAGTGACACACAGCTTTTCACCTTCACTGGACTTACCTTCTTGAAAGTTGATGCTGAAAGGAGCATGACCCTTTGTGCACCACCCTATTTGCTGTAAAAAAAAAAGTAATCTAAACCCACTCTCAATCAGAAGGAAGAGTTTCACATCTGGTTTGTGGCAAGAAGTGCTAAAAGTGTTACTTTTAATTTTTTTTTTTCCCCTAGATTCATACATATCTTTTGGGTAATTCTTCCTTAGGAAGAATTTGGGAAAGGGGGACTTATGAAAAACGTATAATTAGGTGTAAGTGAAAATGACACTCTTGGGTTTCTTCAGTCTGCTCTAACATCTATCTGAGCTTTAGTTCAGACTTGCAGCTTCACTTGGCCGCATGGTTCTTGGTCCTCTCCTTAAGACATACTAGGACATGATAGTTGTCCATCTATTTACTGGAACTGCCTGAGTAACTGGCATTTTGATGACCACCTCCTGGATTAACTTCCTCTGGATGTGAGTTGTCATCCTACAAGTTACTCTGTCTTCTCTGCACCACACTCTTTCTATGGGGACAGAAACTAATGTTCTCACTGTAGGAGTGATTCTAGAGTTGAGACCCCAAGGTCTCACCCTTTTCATACCCTCCTGCAATTTATCTGCTTTTTTTTGCTCAGACAGACTCATTTCCCTTACCTCCCTGCAGCAGCTGCCACTTGGTGCACCTTGCAGACTGCGGTCCAGTATTGTTGTCACTGTGAATAGGTCAGAGGATGGGAATGTGGGCTTTACCAGGACAGTGGCTTCTGCCCAGGGCAGCGAGATGGAGCTGGATGGGTCACTCCTCCCTTCTGTCATAGTTGCTGTTCTACAGCTCTGTGGTGGCAGCAGCTCAGTGGAAGTGCGAGTCAAGATTCAAGTCAGCACAGGAAGAGAAGCATTAGCTGTTCAAGCACTATTCATTGCTCAAACTGCTATTCCTTACGTTCTAGTAACCAACTAGTAGTGTCCTGTAAATGTTATCCTTCCATGGACCGTCACTGGAATTATGCTGGATGTGAGTTAGCATAACTTGGGATCTATATCCTCCTGATGGGCAGAATTGAAACGGCATTTCAGTGTTTGGGTTTCCCTACAGTAAGTATTAAAATGGCGAATGCTGCAGAAATACATGAGCTAGAGCAAAAGAAGTGATGGGAGAGAGAAGGGACACACTGGCCATATGTTGCCTGCATGTCACAGAAGAGAGGACATGTGGGATTTGGGAAGAAAAGTATTGTCTCAACAGTGGTAGTAATTTCTGAAATCTTCCTCTGAAGCATAGCAATACAAAGCTTCAGTCTTAGCTCTGGAGATAGTGCGTGTTTCTCCTGGCACACTGACAGAGGGATATAGCTTACAGAGGTGAATCCAAGGATGTGTGACCATCTCCAATAGGAGACAGACTGCTCCAAAGTCAACACCTTCCTCCTTAGTTTTGTTGTTCACACTCTTTCTTAACTTGTTTTGGGTAGTGTATAGTTACATAGCCATCTGTTTTAATGAAATAAGAAAGAAGGGGAAGCATTATTTCGAGTAGGAGAACTTGTTTGTGTCTGATTTTTCCGGTTTCCTACATCTCACTCTCTGTCTCAACCTTATTTAAGTTCCCTATGTCCTGTGATTCCTGCCCTGGATTAATTGTGGTTGTTCTGTCCCTTGTTATAATGCTTTTTTGTCCCAGCTGATCAGATACTAATCAGAACCAAGCAGATATCCCATTTCCATTTGGCTTTGGTGTTATTTACCTGCCTCAAACTACTATTTTTTCCCAAGTGAGTATCTTGCATTACCTTGGTGAAAGAAGCCATACTTTTCCCATCTTTCTGTTCTGATGTAGACATCCCATTCAGCAATTAGCCAAGGTTTAATTAGGGTTCTCAGCTTCTCAAGAGAAGTGGCTGCAGTGTGCTCTGGTAGTAGTGGAAGTGCGGAAGGAGGAAATCATAAACACAGGCAATAGATAGGCCCTTTGTATAACCTCCAGCTGGCCAGCTCTTCAAATGCTGTGACAGAAACATGGATCTGGTTTCCATTTTTGTTTTCCCCCTGAGAACTTATGTCTGAATGCTGTCAGCATGGAGTTGACACTATAGCCCTATCAGTGATGGCAGTAATATAGATCTCTCTCCCTCGTCCTACAGTGGTTTTCAGAAAAGTAGGAATGTGGTATCTCTGAGGCATATACTGCACTGTCTGGCTTTGCTCAAATAGGCTAGCAGGTTCAGAGGCTGAAGGAGTGGGCAGACAGATTATGTAAATCTGTTTTTCCTAAGAAACTCAAAA
Organism: Falcunculus frontatus; assembly: GCA_013398115.1. Taxonomy (NCBI): domain Eukaryota; kingdom Metazoa; phylum Chordata; class Aves; order Passeriformes; genus Falcunculus; species Falcunculus frontatus. Next base: position 526,289 of record VZRV01009044.1, read on the forward strand.
GTACCAGAAAATGTTACTGCACGCACTTCTCCGCTTAGGATAAGACTAGGAGAATAAACATGTTAAATAGTTGTTGTGGCTGTTATATGAGTTGTTCTGGCAGTGTCACAGTGGTGAAATTTTTTGTCCAGTCTATCTCAGCACGTTTGGTTTTCCTCAGACTTTGGGAAAATACTATTCTGGGTGATATATTACAAGTGTTGCCCTTATTAAATAGTTTGAGGGCACGTGTGTTCTGACCAGGAGGGTGGAAAGAAGGAGCAGTCTTGATGTTGCCTGGCTTTGGAGCCTTGAATGTTAGGAGAGTCATCTGCCAGAACTCCTTATTTCATCAGTAAAGAGGGCTTTTCCAAAGAGGTATCAGTAAGGTAGGTAAAACAGGCCTCTCCTTAGACCTCCTCAATAATGTAGGTGTCAAGACTGCCATGTAAATTTTCTGGAAAAATGGTTTTTTTATTACTGGCAGTTTCATTAACGTTGGAAAGTTAGATCTGGCATTGGCAGCTTGATTCTTTCAGCAGTATAATCTGGATTTCTTTTGACTTCTGCGATTATGGCATTTATTCTAAAATACCTTTAGAATTAAAAAAAAAAAAAAAATTCAACTTAATGAGTTTCCTCTAAATTTTGTGGCAATGTTAAGTAAAATTTAAGCCTTACCAGAAAACAAAAGTGTATGTTTTTAGCATGTGCAGTAGTTTAATAAAAGAAACATGGTTTAAAATATCACTGGTTATTTGTTTCAGAATGCTAGGAGATTGAGGAGAATGACATTTTAAATTTCTTCTTTACATTAGCAGAATCCTCAATAGTCCAAAGATCGTTCAATATCCCAGGATACAATTATGAGAAAGTCTACTGGTAACTGATATATATACATAGAAGGGGCATGTGATTAAGAACTCTTGTCCTTTCTCATCTATTAAAATAGTCATTTTATGTCACATAATGAAGTGCACCCTTAACTGAGTTCCCATTTGTGTCGACTAACAGAGGTTAAGCCGTTTGTCATAACAACCCATGTTGATAGCCATGCTGCTCATTAGAGCATCCCTAATGGCTACATCCTGGAGTAGGTTTACATTTTAAAATAAACTGAGGGGCACTGGGTAATAGCTAACTATAACAATCACCCAAAATAATATGGGAACTGTTTTGGAGACTAGCAACAGCAAACAAACATGCATGAATATTTTAGTTAAAATAGATGAGCATTAATGGTTTTGCCTGTAAAAATTAAAAGCTGGTATTTAATAAACCACTTGGTTTTCCGTGGATTGGATATCTAGATACTGTCTAAAATCTTATGGAAACTTTGTCCTTATACTTGAACCGTATTATCTTTTTTTAAAGGGAACAGAGGATATTAATGTGTTTTCTGGCATTTTATCTCTGACTGGCCCCTAGAGCACTCCCCACCAGAAGGGCGTTTTGGCTGAGGAGATCAGTACTCGTGATTCTTTCCATATGCCGCTGGCTCGTCCCGTTCCCGCACTCAGCGGAATGATGTAATCATTCAAGAGTCACACATTGTGCAGAAAAAAGAGTTCAGTCAGATTCTCTGTTTTGGACAAAGCAGCGAAAAACTCTCTTCTTTGCTAAGCCTACCTTACAAACAAATGCCTTGGGAGTTCACAAATGCTGCACCCTTCTTGCAGTAGGAGAGACGTCCCAGTTTGCAATGGCCAGAAACACATTTCTGGGTGGGTTTGTTTTTGGTTTTTTTTGCACATAGTTGATGCCTCGTTTTTAAAGACAAGTATGTTACCAATGTGCAGTAAGGTGTGGGATTTAACAGTAAGGCGGCTTTGTGGGTTTCACAGGGCAGATAATTACTGTCAAGCACACGCAGACATTCCGGGGAAATAGCAACAACTAAGGAGGAGCTAACAGGAGGCTTCAGAGTAACAAATCTGTGACCTTTCTGCTGCTTTCTTATAAACTAGCAATCATGTAGCCTTCTGTTAGTCACTGTTTATTAAAAAGTATTGGAGCATCCTATAGGACCCTTGCTGTTAGTATCCAGATAGTGCTAGATGTTGAACAATACAGATTACAAAGTAAAAATAGATACACGTAAATAATTAAATGTGTGGATAATCATTTAACTAAAATAAATTCATATATGCTAAGTTGAAATAAAGCAAGTCTCTGTGCTGACACCAGAAATTTATAACATCTGTTTGACTCCAAATAATCAACAAGCACTCACATTTAAAGAAAACTTAGGGGGGCTATATATAAGACTGTGGAATAAAAGTCAGTATAAAAGAAGCTTGGGGGATGCTGATACACTGTCTCCTACAGAGAGGAAGAAAAAGAAAAGGAAGGGTAGGAGGATGAATTTGGTATCTGGAATATATATTATGTTAGTAAGTGAAATATCAAGCCATTATGCTGTTTTTATCTTCTACATATGTAGTGTTTAAAAATAGAAATTGTGCATGTCTGTGAAATTAAATGGCTAGCTGGATTTTGGAGAGCTTCTTTAATACCTTGGTTTTAAATTGATACAGGAGATAAATTGGTGCTGAAGTTCTGTGGTAGCTACAGGAGCTCACTTTGTGGCATGATCGGTATAAAAATTTACTAAAATAAGAGCCAGAGGTAATCTCTTGAAATAATGAAACATAATGAAATTTCTGTGTCTCCTTAATATGACACTGAGAACAACTAAAACAGTCAGTTCTAGTTTATTATTGTGTCAACACAGAAGCATCATGAGGGATGCTAAAAGCAAGCACTGTGTGAGAAGGACTCTTGTGACCAAAGCCAAAAATGAGAGAAGATCTGAAAGAAGCTTTAGAAGCGTCAGAATGATGACCATAGACCTATGAGGAAACAGAAGCAAAGAGGTTGAAAAGCAGATTAAGATTTTTAAGGAAATAAAGTTTTACTTTCCTCCCGTAAGCACCTAAGTAGTACAACTCTATTTTTATTTTAAGCTCTTAAAACTTCTGTCTATATGTTGCCTTTTTCTTTTCCATACTGACATGAATGTAGCCTTTTCCATTTAACCACGCCTTTGCCTTTCTTCCTGTCAACTGAGCTGCAATGAACACAAGCATGTGAGATTGGCTGCTGCTGAAACATGACTGGTAAAGAGAAAGGGGCAAACCTGTTTTACCTTAGACACTAGAAACATAAATCATCAGTTTTTCAAGTATGTTTTTTATTCTTAACATTTTTGTTGTTGCAAAGGACCGAGCACTAAGGTTGGGCAGATAATGGGGTTTTTGTTTTGGCAGCCAACCAGAAAAATGTGGAAGGGGTGAAAGCTGAGAGGTCTTTCTTTTTTTCAAAGAGTCTTTTTTCTTCCCGAAATGACAATTGTAGAATATTGCTCCATTTATTAAGAAAATATATTCCGTTTGAGCACAAGAAAGTACTTTGTTTTGGAGACTTTTTAAGAAAAATATTTAAGATTCGGTCTGGTTTATAAAATAAATGTTGGTGGTCTCATTCCCCTTGGCAGGTGTGCTCCCTCTTGATATGTATGCTTTGTCTAGCCATAGAAGAATATTTCTTTCTTGCCTGATGGGAGGTTTAAAGCTGTATCTTCTTCCCTCAGAACTGAGTCAGGGCAATAGTGAGAGTGCCAAGGCACTGCCCTTGGCATTGGGAAGGCTCTACAGTTACACAAGTGATCAAGAGGTCAGTTGGCCCCATTACGTGCCTCATTTGCATCCACGCTTGACATTTAGTGTGCATTAAACTCAGCCATGCTCTCAGCTGGCTACCATGTCTGAGGTAGAAGGCATCGAAATGTACTTCAGGGGTGTCTTAGAACTAATTTTCACCTGTAAGCCATTGGAAGAGAGTTCGCACTCATTTCCTTTGCATACACCTAGTAAGATTGAGAATTTCAGTACTGAGAAGGGAGCACTGGCATCCTTCCTTCAGTCTCCACCTCCACTGTGGTAATTTGTCATGGGAAAGTTTGGAGCATAAAATTCAGGATGTGGATTACTTGTGTAATGCATGTGTCAGGATGTGCTTAATTCTTCATTTTGCATGCACTGATACCATGTTAGTTGTTGATCTAGAGGCCAAAAATCAGATCTCACACTGCTTGGAAGGGTATTCTATATCTCAGATTAAAAAGGGTTATTTTCCTATTTACTTCAACTTGTTTTTAAGAACTGGATACACAGTGAAGGAAAGATGACTCTAAACATCCCACAGGTTGTGATCAAGGAACTCACTTGAGCAGTAGAGTTTGATTTAAATCCTGCCTTGAACTGGTCAGACAGTGTTTTTTCCCTCCTGGCTTATATTTCTGAGAGAAATGCTCATAGAATCGTAGAAACAATGAATTTTTTGGGTTGGAAGGGTTGACTTAAAGGTCATCCAGTTCCAAAAGCCCTGCACTGGGCAGGGACACCTTGATCTAGACAAGGTTCCTAAAAGCCCCATCCAGCTCAACCTTGAACACTTCCAGGTTTGGGGCATCCACAACTTCTCTGGGCAACCTGTGCCAGTGCCTCACCACCCTCAGAGTCAAGAGTTTCTTCGTAACACTTCATCTAAATCTTTCCACTTTTAGTTTAAAACCATTGCCTCATGTCCTATCATTATCGGCCCATGCAAAAACCCTCTTTTTAATATGCCCCTCTTCAGGTACTAGAAGGTTTCTCTAAGGTCTCCCTGGAGGCTTCTCTTTTCCAGGCTGAACAGCCCCATGTCTCTCAACCTGTCTGCACAGGAGAGGTGCTCCAGCCCTCTGATCATCTTTGTGGCCTCCTCTGGACTCACTCCAACAGGTCCATGTCCTTCTTACATTGAGGACCCCAGAGCAGTTTGCAGCACTCCAGGTGGGGTCTCACCAGGGTGGAGTAGAGGAGCAGAATCCCCTCCCTTACCCTGCTGGCCACACTGCTTTTGACGAGCCCAGGACAGTTGGCTTCCTGGGCTGCAGCTGCACATCACTGGGTCGTGTCCAGCTTTTCATCCACCTGAACCCCAAAATCCACCTCTGTAGGGCTGTTCTCGGTGAATTCTTCTCCCAGTCTGTACTCATGTCTGGGATTGCCCCAACCCGGGTGACCCTGCTTTCAGTAAGGAAGTAGTTATTTTGTAGTGAGAAATTACAGAAACACATTTCTTCGGAGAGAAGAGACAGTAGTAGCATCAGGAATGTGGTCAAGAAATTGAGAGGTTGTACTGATCTTGGCTTTGTTGGTGATAGTGGTTTTTACTTTCCATCCAAAATTTTATACAAATGGTATACTTATTTAGAGCTTGGAGTTACATTTTATGAGGGTGCTGTATATACATAGAACAAATGCAGTGCATGCATGATGGTTCTTAGTGCTGTAAATTCGTCACTGGAAAACAGGGTCTTAATCCCCCCTTCAGATTGTTCACTGTTCATTGCAGAAGGTGGCAAATCTAAAATGGATAAACCACATTGCACCATGCTAAAATTCTCAACATATGTAATAAAACCATACTACTTATCCATAATTGCATGAACTTTTTACTTCTCTAGTTTTTTCACGGAGGATTTATATCAAACTCTGAATGTTTAAAATAAAGTAACAAAAATATTTTATATGCCACAGATGAACAGAACTTAAAAGAACACCCCAGGCATGTATTTATCCTGTGCCATTCACAGGATTTGTCCAGACAGCAGTTTTTTGTGCAGAACAATGCATATGGCTTTGGATGTTTATGGAGTTTGGTCATGAGGTAGCAAACCTGTTCAGCACTTTTTGCTCTTTCATAAACCTTCTCAAGTTTCCAGATAGGCACCTCTTCCAAATATACCTACACCTACAGATACAAGTGTATAAGTGTAAAAAGGTATTGTAGGGGTGCCTTTATGTTTTAGAATTTAAAATATGTTTTCGAATTTTTGGAACATTTGCCTTTGCTCAAAGTGCACGTCTGCAACTAAGTAGTTGATCTATATTAAAGAATCCATTATAGATATTTTTATTTACTTTGGATTTTTTTGGTTTTTTGTTTGTTTTTGTAACATCTGATGCCTTTAAAGGCTAACAAGGCTAATGCAGCCTTGAGGTAAAGGTTACTTGCTGTCGTCAGACACAGTTAATTGTGAAGCTGAAGTTCATACTCTCTGATGCTAAGTTTTAGTCTTGAGTGGCTTAGAAAATAGCTTATTGTACAGGGCGAAGTGTTGGCTTGTTTTTACCTATCTTTGTATAAATACATACCACTTTTCTTAGTAGTTAATATTTAACACTGAAAACACATATTTCACATGCATTCAGTGCACGCCTGTGGCTCTGTGCTTTCCCACAGTTTATCAGCCAGGCTATTTACCAGGACTGACACTGGGAGATGCATTTGAAAAATGAGAACGTAATTTAGATACAAAAACTATGTCATGCTTGCTATTTGACCGTTATTCCTGTGAATAATTTTCCACATGTTTGGTGTACATTGCTTGGTTCCCTTGAAACTAAGTTAAGAGGGGGTGCACTGATTCATAGCAACTAAGGAGTTGTTTCTTCAAAAGAGCTTCACCTTGAGAACAGATGTTTTGACTGTGGGTTTGTGTGTTTAGAAATTAAGATCTTTAAATTGTCATCTTTAATTTTTCTCTATTACTTGTATGAATCTCCTCTGTGAAATTTTATACCAGACTTAACTGTACAAAAGTGCAATTTGAGGGAAGTTATGACAAAATTGCTTGCCTTACCCACGCTGGGTAACTATATCAGTATGTATGATTAGGGTGCCTAACATAAGGGCTTTTACACTGAACGGCTGTGGGGTTTGGTTTTGGGTTTTTTTTGATTTGGATTTTTTTTTAAGAGATCAGGAGCAAAAATGCAGTTATAATTTCTCAATTTAGCACCTCCCATGTAGAAGACTGCTTTCTATTTTGTCAGAAGCAGTGCCATGGAGACTTAGGTATGCTCTTACACTGTAAAATTTGATGCAGTATTCTGTTAGAAACTAAACATGAAGTTGTCATACACCTTAACAGTGAAAGTTACAATAAATCAGTTCCACTGGCAAATCCCATTTTAAATTAAGTCAGGTAAAGATCAGATTTAAGCAGAATAGGTTTAAGCAGAATCTAATTAGGAGCTTGTGTGTTGTTAAAAGGATATTGAACTTTGGATTAAATATTTTAAATTAGCTCAAATTCTTTCATTGTACTTTTCTTCCACCCTAATGTGTAGCCTCAAACTCTTTGTAATAGTTCCAAGCAGATGCCTTTAAAGTAAAATTTCCTGTATCCATTTGAACTCTGGTTTCTGAATATGCAAAGGCTTAGTGAAACTAAAAATACTTCAGAAGTTAGAATTCATGATAGAGCTGATCAAAGGAATGTTTCTGTGTCAAAGGATTCCTGACAGGAATTGTTGTGCCAGAGTGTTGCATATAATTGGCATAGAATAGATCTTTAGTTTTATGTATAGGATCAACAACATTTTAAGAGCTTTTTCAATTATAAGGAAAGATAAAAAAGCAGATATAGAGAATTAATTAAGATTGACAAATAACCAGATAACTCAGATTGATGTATTTAATTTAAATCTGTGAGACAAATACTTCATTTGAAAAAAGGAAAAAAGAATGTTTAGCTTCACTGCAAGCAGAAGATGGGATCAAAGCTGAGAGAAGGTGAACAGTTAAAACTGTTGGAAATTCAGCTAATCAAAAAGCATACAGAGAGTTTCCTTACATGGAAGGAAGTATGAATGTGCCAAATTTGAGTTCTTCCGATGATGGTCAATATGCTGAAATAAAAATTAAAGGTCATTTTTTCTCACTTTCACATGATGTCTTTTACCATCGTTGCAGTGCTTTAGGCTGATGCTCATAATTTCTACATGGTTTATTAATGCTTTTGGAATGCCAATAAATACTTCTGCAGCAGTTTTTTTTTTTGTTTTATCTTACTCTTTTGGGATTTTTTCTCATCTGTTCACACTGCTGCTTACACAAACAAAGATGAAATCATATTTGTAGAGTCATAGAATAGTTGAAGCTGGAATGTGTGTGCCTTCAGGAGCACAGCACCATTTCTACTGATTGTAGTAGAACACTCATCTCAACAAGTTAAATTAGTTTCTGTAATAAAAAATATATTGCAAAAAAAAGTGAAGGAGGAGAACAAGCATGAAAGCAACTGATGATTTTTCAGTTTATAAAAGTTTATTTTCGCTATGTATTCCTTCACATTTTCTTTTCTGTAGAACCATGGCCTGGAAGTACTGTAAGTAATGCAAAACTAAAGTCTTTCATACACAATGGATGCTTGATTTAAGAGGAATAATTTTTTAATACTATGTATATTATGAATTTTCTTGGTATAAATTTACTATTTTGCTAAGTGCAGTGTAACTATTGGATACAAGCCAGTAGTTCCTAGAAAATAATTTCGAGTATTGACAGCATTTCACCTCTTTTCTATCTTAGCGTTAAAAAAAACCCAGCATTTATTAAGTATGTTAGTTTGAACTGTAGTCAAAGTAAGTTTCATCTTCTCTACTTCTGTCCTCGAATGCATTTGGGACATGAAGAAACACTGTAGTGAGTTATTTTATTATACTTGCTTTAAAGACGGCTTTAGTCCCGTAGGCACCATTTATCATCAACTGACTCCTTTGGAAAAGAAAAAAGATCTGTTACAGGAGGTTGGAGGAGTATGAACCATGGCATATTACTTTGTCACAAATATTATATTAATCTTTTTATTCAGATGAATAAATTCCATTTCTGCACAATCAGTATTCTGCCTACCTTTCCCCTAGCAAAACCCAGAATATTTCAAACATTTTTCTAATATTTAGCAACTTAATCTTTCTAATGAAGTTTATGAGCTTTGAAGGTTAATATTGTACATACTTAGGATAGGAAAAAATGGTTTTGAGACTTGGTTAGTAGCTTACTACTGTGTTAAAATTCAGCATTACTTGTCTTACTTTGGAGACTTTAAGTCATGTACATATCATAGTACAATAAGGGGGGAATCTAAGGAGGTGAAACTCAATTAATTGCCATCTTTCTTTATTGACAGGCTAGTGAAGGATGCCCCCTGGGATGAAGTCCCTCTTGCTCACTCCTTGGTTGGTTTTGCCACTGCATATGATTTCTTGTACAGCTACCTTAGCAAGATTCAACAGGAGAGATTTCTTGAAGTAATTGCCAATGCCTCAGGATATATGTATGAAACATCATACAGACGTGGATGGGGCTTCCAGTACCTTCACAACCACCAGCCTACCAACTGTGTGGCCCTGCTGGCTGGAAGCCTGGTTCTGATGAATCAAGGTATGTGCTAAGCCATAGGAATGGTCTTTTCTGAAGTGTATCAACTCAAATCAGCCACTTATGCAGCAAAGTTCAGGATTTGATAAAAATGTTTCTGAGCGTACTGCAGTGCTCTGAGCTGGGAGCCAGGCAACGAAATAACCTGGAGTTTCATCCACGCTTCTGCCCTGTCGCCTGGGAGAGCTGCAAAAGTGTAACTTTATCCACCCAAATGCCACAGCTTAGGACCCGTCTTCCCAAAAACTTTTTCTATGGAGATAAGCAGGGCTGTACTTTTTTCCCTCTGAACTCTGCCATTGCACCCCACAACCAACATCTCTGCCAGGTGTCCTCTTCTTCTTTGCTCTGGGGACATAAAACCATTCTTCCCATTTCCAAGGTGAATACCCTGGCCAGTAGCTTTTGCTTGCTCTATCAGGGGGCTGTCCCTGTCCTGGAGAATGCAAGTCAGAGTCAGGGAGAGAGATCAGGAAAGCAATCCTGACTTTAAACCCCAGAGGTACTTCAGCTGAGAGATGGAAGTCGTGGAGCTTTTATAAGAATGAATCAGTATTTCATCAGGTGATTATTTTATGTGTGCTGGAAGTATTTTGAAAACATGAATCCCAATGGAACTACTTACACACTGCAAGTCCAGGAAAATCTAGTTTCTGGATGCTGATGGTGTTGCCAAGCTGCTCAGCCCAGGCACATCTGCACATCACTGGAGCTTTCAAATGCCCAAAGAAGTCTGACAAAAAACTGTGGCACCTACTGTGTTTGAAGGGTCATTTTTCCTAAGTGCCTGTCAAAACAAACACACTGACTAATGTGTATATGCTGAAAAGCATCAAGAGCATGTGTCGAAGCTATTCCCTGTCCTCCTGTCTTGCCTTCCACAAATTGAAGACTCTGGCCATGTTTATTCAGTGGGTTTGCTAAATTTCATATAATTCCATCCTTCCCTAAGCCTTTGCTGGTGCAGAAAGCTGGCAGTTTGGAAGATGATTCTGCTTTTCATTAAGGTATAGACCGTAAGTATGCCTTGTGACAATGAAAACATTACAAAGCTGGGCAATATTTTTTCACTAAAGTGATGGTGTTTGGAGGGAGGAGGAAGGAGAAAAGCAGGAAATTCATGAATTCTTGAGAAATTTGAAAATAGTAGTAATATTTCAAATGAAAATAGGTCAAAACAGACTGTACATTTCTAAATTAAAATTCTATTGTTTTGAAATAGAGCAATTTTATTTTTTTAAAAAATAGCAACTTAAATGTGGTTTTTCTGTTAGTCTAAAATAAAAAACCCAAAAAACTGTAATTTCAATTTGAAAGAAAATAATCTGAAGGAGAAAAAAAAATGGGAGGGAGAAAAGGAGTGAACGTATTATGCTTCTGTATCAGATACATAGCAATTGTAAATAATGTATCCCAGTGTAGACCTTTCTCACAGAAGGTTTAAATTCCAACTAGTAAGTTTAAACACAATTCAGCTATTGAAGCTTGTAGAGACTAAATAGCCAATTTAAAAGAATGTAAATGTTGCCATAGGAATGAAAAATGAAACTAATTCTAGGCACATGCATATGGTGAAGTCTTTGCACTTAGACACGCAGGTATTCAAAACATGAACTTGAGTAAGGCCTTGATATTGATGTAGATACCTGGTTTATATACTGCTAAATTTAGGTGAGATTTGTTCTGGTTTGTCATGTAGCCTGACAGAGTCTTGAGTCTTTTACTTTTTTCATTTCAATGTATTATTCTTTTAGTGTACTACTAGTACAGCATTATAGCGTAGATATACGCTAAGTAAACAGAACATTAATGCATGACAGTGGTAAAGGCACTGTGCTGAACCATGGCAAGTAACACTCTTGCCGCAGACAAAAACTAGCTTCCCTTTTATGTCACAAGGGAAAACAGGAGTGGAAACTTTCAGGATTTTATTCTGACAGACCACTGTGCTGCCAACTCCATCAAGAGTAATGAAAGAGTGTCTTAGTAGCTATGAGTAAAGTCCAAGTAAGTAGTACCACTGCCCCTGTTGCTCAGGCCTTCCCCATCACAGCTTTCCTTTCAGCCAGGCATTCAAAATACCGTGTTAGACTCGGGTTGTCTGTTTTGCTTAGACACTGCTATTTTTTTTTCTCTCTGTTAACTGAGCAGGATTTGGCAGCCTTGACTAGTAGGATGCCTGAATTATTCATCACTCTTCTGAGCATAAATACAGTGTTGGTGGCAATGAGATGAAACACTCTGAGTAACAGGATTGAATGTAGCTCCTACTCCCTTAGCCTGGCACATGTGCTTCATTCAGCAGGCACTGCTTCACCACGTAGTGGGTGTAACGTGCCAGCTGGGCTTTGCTACAGGGTGGAATTAAGTCTGGTTAAATCTGTGCCCAAACACCTTGAGCTGGGAGAACGCTAAGCTGCGATGTAGAAGCACAAGGCAGTTGATCTCTGTTTAGTCCTACCTCTCTTGCTACTCAATCCAAAAGAAAACAAGAGAAGGCACGTAGCCTTTCCTCTGCTGGGTTCCATATGCTGACTTCTGCAACACATAAATAGGATACTGAGGCCCTCATGCTTGTGCTTAGCGAAAGCAGACTGGCATTGAGAAGGTTTCTATCGACCTTTTCTCAGGTCTTGATTTACATAGAGCAGACCAAAATAGTAAAATCTCTGAAATGCTTTTCTTTAGAAAAACTAAAACTGCTTAAGGCTTGTATATATGGAGGCTGAGAATTTATCTACTTTGAAGATTAATTTTATTCTGGAACTGAGGAATCTAATTTTGGAATTACCCATGCAAAGCTCTTCCAAAATAGCTTTTATTTGGATAACCCTTTAGGTTGTACAACAAACTGAAAATATAAGTAGAACAGAGCAGGTCTTAAAATAGAGCATGAGTTAGTAGAATATTAGTTAACTGCAGCTCAAATGTGTACTTCTTTATTAGTCTCTGTAGATCTCCTTACCATCCTGGTGATCCTACCAGTGAAAAATGACTGATCAGAATTGTTGCATTACTGGAGCCCTCTAGTGGGGCTGTTGGATTGTTTTCAAATAGCTTGAATTTGAAATGCAATAAATAGTCTTTGTTTCGCTCTTCCCTTTTTGCATGTCCTGAACACATTAAGGAAATTTTATTTATAAGTTGTAAAAGACAGTCCCACATTATTGCTAAAGGTGTTTGATAGATTTTCCCATGCTCATGTGACCTTGCTTTGCCGTGTTTAAGTACGGTATTTTATTTTTCACCCTAGAAGTACAGGGATGCTGCAGCAGTAGGTTGTATTATAGACCCCTTTAACCAAGGGGTTAGCAGTAGGTTGTATTTAATCCCTTTAGGGTTGCAGATTCCATGCTGTGAAGGATCCCACTGTGGGGGTACAGACGGCACCACCTACGAACTGTTGTGTTGTAACGTCTTTTTCTTTCAGGCTCCGTCTTGTAACTGTTGTTTTGCCAATGCCTTTTTCCTTCAGGCTACCTTCAGGAAGCTTACTTGTGGACCAAGCAAGTGTTGGCAATCATGGAGAAGTCAGTAGTCCTGCTGCAGGAGGTCACAGATGGCTCCCTCTATGAAGGGGTGGCATATGGCAGCTACACAACCAGATCACTGTTTCAGTATATGTTTCTCGTCCAAAGGCATTTTGACATCAATCACTTCAGCCACCCCTGGCTCAAGCAGCACTTTGCATTTATGTACAGGACTGTCCTGCCAGGTAGGTCCTTTAGGTGAATGAAGATGAATCTCTTTATTTTTGAAGCAGCAATAAGTTTCATACTTGAAATAGGCCATTTTAAAACAACACTCTACTTGGATTTTTTTCAAAATAACCATTTCCTTGGATTTTACCTTCATCAGTAATCAAAACAGTAACAACCTTGTTTACCACTCCTTATTAATGAGAGACACCTTCCACTAGCCCAGGTTGCTGAAAGCCCCATCCAGCTTGGCCTTGAACACTGCCAGGAGTGGAGCATCCACAACTTCACAACCTGTTCAAGTGCCTTACTATCCCTACAGAAAAGAACCTCTTCCTTAGCAGGACACTTCATTTGGAACTTACATTGCTCGAATTCCTGGTTAAAAAAACTTATATAACACTCTTGGAACCCCAGGTCTATCCATGTATGTAAGGGGGGCTGAACGCAGCTTTGGTATGCCAGCACAGGCACGTAAAGAATTGTGCTGACTCCATGTGAGACCTCAGACATCCTTTGGGCAGAGGTTCCTAAGAGCAAAATGAACTTACACTGAGGGTTTCAAGGTAAAGCTGATTGTTTTGTTCTTAGGTTTATTCCTTTGGAGAGTATATATTCACATCAAAAAAAAAAAAAGAGCTGTAAAGGGAAACCTTTGCCAGACTTGAGTGAGGAGAGGAAGTGCATTGCATCTTACATTTTGTGTAGTATTTTGGTTGTCTGTAGCCCAAAGCCAAAGAAGAAAGGTAAATATTCAAGTTAGCTGCAGCAGAAGGAAACCACTCTTATGTAACCTATTTATGGCTCATTTACAAGCAGGTCTATAAACATCTGAAAAAGCTGCTTCTGTTTGCACCGCTTGGCTTCGCCAGTCACGCTCTTCAAAAGCATCTTTGTGTGCTTATTTGTTCTTTCTTACATTCCTTTTCACTTTTTCCCAAGGGTTCCAGAGAACTGTGGCCATCGCGGATTCCAACTATAACTGGTTCTACGGGCCGGAGAGTCAGCTGGTGTTTCTCGACAAATTTGTCATGCGCAATGGCAGTGGGAACTGGCTGGCAGAGCAGATCAGAAGGAACAGAGTGGTGGAGGGCCCGGGCACACCATCCAAAGGGCAGAGGTGGTGCACTCTCCACACTGAATTTCTCTGGTATGAAAAGGAATGAGTGGGCTCAAAAGGGACCTGGCAGCTGTTTGCTGTTAGTGATAATTCATTGTCTTTAGATATGCACCATAGAAGCCGGGATCAGGCTGTCCATGTGCCACCCAGGGTCATGAGGCACAGAAGAACTTCGTTTAGCACAGACATACAGTATGGGTTGCCACAGGGAACACCCTGGTCTTGTCCTACATCTGCTTTTATGGTTTCTTTCCACTGTCTATTGCTTTCATAGAATACAGGCCATTAAAAAGGAACTGAAAATTTGCCTGTATGTAGTCTTTGTTTAATTTGGTCTATTCTAATGTAGTTTAATCCTGTTCTTTTATAATTAATTAGGCGAATATTTAAAGCACAGTTTTCTTTCAAAAGTTCCATGAAATAGTATAAACTTTCTTTTAAAAGCTAAATAATCCAAGCAGTAAGTCTACTGTTAACTGGATTTGCACACTAATTTGCAAGTTATGCTTGGAAAAAATGCCATGCTAGATGGCTAGATGGATATTTTTCCATGCAATTTACAGCTATGCTAACTTCTAGGTCAATCTTCTAAAAGTAAGAAATTAAAAGACTAAAGAAGCTTTAGATCCACATATGAATTCCCTTAGTTTCTGGAGATAACAAATGTATTTTCGAGGAGTCAGTGTAGCTCTGTCTCCCTTGCAAGAAAAATTTTATTGAATATCTGGTAATTTGCAGTTATGATGTGAACATTAGAGTGCATGTTTGTTAGGCTCCAAGCAGCCTTCATCTTGTTACTTGCAAAATTCAGGGTCTCTCCTCTACAACCTTATCCCCTCATTGTTTTCTCCTGTGTCTTTGTGGAAATTCTGGGACTATCTAGGGCCTGCCAGAAATTCCTGGCTAGCTGTAAGAATAAATCTGATTCCGGAACTGTCTAACAGAAATATTACTGGGCTTAATATGGTTTTGTTTATTTTGGTTGCTTAAAAACAATGCCAGAGGTTTAGGTTTTGTTTTGGATTTTTGTTGTTTTAGCTCCCATAGATAAAACTGTAATCATTGTAACCATTTCTGGAATTAAGGCTTCTTTTTAAACAAAATGTCTTATATCTTACAATTTATGCAAGAAAAACCATGAAAATTTTTCTTCAGCCTAGTTTGGAGAAAGAAACTAACATGCATTAACTGATATAAATAATAAACATTTATCCTTTAGAATGCCTCTTAATTTTTAATTTATTGCCTATTCTGTTTGAAGACTACAGACTTCTGTAATCATCATTTTGGGGAAACTGATACTCTGCTTCTCTTTGTTAAGTAATCAGTAAATAGGCACAAATGCTGATGTCTAGTGCAGAATAGGCAGTGTCTGCAGCCTGGTCTAATCTTCCATTTTTTAAGATCTGTGTTATAGTCAGTAGTTTTATGACTATATAAGACAAAACATGACCAGTTTGGAAGTAGTGGTACTCTTATTTTTGAACTGCAGAAGGACTGCTTGCATTAAATGCGGAGCAGATGCTTTTAGCTATTCTGTAAAAAGCACACAACAAATTTGCGTGGGGATTGGTATGATGAATACTAATTACAGCTATATGATTAGGAAGCATAACTGTGGACTTTATATTTTTGGCTTGCTCCTTGATGTAAATATTGAATGGATTTTGAGTTTTGTACAAGGGCTGACAATGGAATCAGTCAATTGATTTTTAACCCCTTTTTTGTCATCTTTTTTCCCAGGTATGATGCAAGTTTGCGTTCCGTACCTCCACCAGACTATGGGGTTCCTAAGCTGCATTATTTTGAGGACTGGGGAGTGGTAACTTATGGAAGTGCTTTGCCAGCTGAAATCAACAGGCCTTTCCTTTCCTTCAAGTCAGGAAAGCTGGGAGGACGTGCAATATATGATATTGTTCATAAGAACAAGTATAAAGAGTGGATCAAGGGGTGGAGGAACTTCAATGCTGGCCATGAGCACCCAGACCAGAACTCCTTTACTTTCGCTCCCAATGGCGTACCTTTCATAACAGAAGCTCTGTATGGGCCAAAATACACTTTTTTTAATAATGTGTTGATGTTTTCCCCTGCTGTGTCTAAGAGCTGCTTCTCCCCATGGGAAGGGCAGATTACAGAAGACTGTTCCTCTAAGTGGCTTAAATATAAGCATGACTTGGCTGGTGACTGTCAGGGACGAGTGGTTGCTGCCACAGAGAGAAGCGGGGTGGTTTTTATCAGGGGAGAAGGAGTGGGTGCATACAATCCTAAGCTGAAGCTGAGAAAATTGCAACGAAACCTCATACTTCTGCATCCCCAACTTCTCTTGCTAGTGGACCAAATCCACCTAGAAGATGACAGCCCTCTGGAGGCAGCAACCAGTTTCTTCCACAATGTGGATGTGCCTTTTGAAGAAACGGTTGTTGATGATGTCCATGGGGCCTTTATTAGGCACCGTGATGGGATATATAAGATGTACTGGATGGATGACACTGGCCACAGTGAGAAAGCCACCATTGCCTCAAGGATGTATCCCCGGGGCTACCCCTACAACGGAACAAACTACGTGAATGTAACAACCCTGCTGCGGCACCCCGTCACGAGGGCCATTTACCTTTTCATTGGGCCCTCTGTGGATGTGCAGAGCTTCACTGTCCGTGGAGACTCCCCGCAGCTGGATGTTTTTGTGACCACTGGTGAGCACGCCTATGCTGTGTATCTGTGGCCCGTCGAGGACGGTTCCCGCTCTGCCTTTGCACAGGTTATTGCAGACCGCCAGAAAATTGTCTTTGACCGAGCCTCTGCCATTAGGAGCTCCACAGTGCCAGAAGTGAAGGACTACATAGGGATTGTGGAGAGGAACCTGCAACATTTTAAGCCTGTTTTCCAGCAGCTTGAGAAGCAGATCTTGTCTCGTGTACGCAACACGGCCAGCTTTAGGAAGACTGCTGAACGCCTCCTGAGGTTTTCAGATAAGAGACAGACAGAGGAGGCCATTGACAGGATATTTGCAATCTCACAGAGGCAGCAGCAGCAGCAGCGTGGCAGAGCAAAGAAGAACAGAAAGGTAGCCAAAGGCTACAAATTTGTTGATGCCGTTCCCGACATTTTTGCACAAATTGAGGTAAATGAAAGAAAAGTGCGACAAAAGGCACAGACTCAAGCACAAAAAGAGTTGCCTGTAGATGAAGATGAGGAAATGAAAGATCTTCTGGATTTTGCAGATATCACTTATGTGAAGCACAAAACTGGGTTGTCAATCAAAGGCCGATCAGGGCTGGCACAGATGGTGACGACTGCTCGAAGTAGTGCCCCATCAATATCAGCTTCTTATACTCGCCTCTTTCTAATTCTCAACATTGCTATTTTTTTTGTCATGTTAGCAATGCAGCTCACATATTTCCAGAAGGCCAAGAGACTGCATGGCCAAAGATGTCTGTATGCAATACTTTTAGTAGACAGCTGTATATTATTGTGGCTGTATTCTTCCTGTTCTCAGTCACAATGTTAGCGGAAGACCTCTACTAGTTGACCAGTTTATGGTCATAAGTCTATGCAAAAGCATTAACCCTAATAGGGCCAAAGTTTATATCTTCTCTTTTTTTTTTTTTTTTTTTTTCTGAAACATTCCAAAAACAGATAGGGAAAGATTGTTTTCAGACCAGAAGGAATTAAAGAATAGAGCAAGCAATGAATATCTCCGAAAACTCAGTACTTAATAAGTACTCCTCCTTCATGTTTTGAGTTGGGCCTCACATCTGAGGGAATGTTATGCTTTGTTC
Organism: Falcunculus frontatus; assembly: GCA_013398115.1. Lineage (NCBI taxonomy): Eukaryota > Metazoa > Chordata > Aves > Passeriformes > Falcunculus > Falcunculus frontatus. The sequence goes on from VZRV01009044.1 coordinate 544,141, forward strand.
ATCAGAGTTCAGTAATGTAAAGTTGTAATTAATTTTTTGGTGAGAAGATCCCTCTTGATAGGTTTGTTTCTAAGGTCTTTTTTTATGCAGAATTTGATTTGCGTGTAGTGAGTTTTCATTTCAGGCTGCTAGGGATGTCTCTGGACATTCTCCTAAGACGAGGACATTCAAACATATGTATATAAGGCAGATCTTAGCAGGAGACTTCATTTCTCTCTGCCAAACCAAAGAATGGCTCAACATGGGACACCCCTGTATCATTATTGCAGACCCTTATATTGTATCATCTCATCCATGCTTTACAATCTGGCTCAGTGGGGAAATGACAATCATGTCAATGCTTGCCAAGTGAGAGACACATCACTAGTATGCAGTAGTAGAAGGCAAATATGGGGTTAACTCAAAGTAGAACAGAACACAATTCTCAGGAAGAAAAGCCACATTTATATTTTAGCCAAGTGTAGGCCGTAGAATGCTGAATTCTGCAGGGTCTGTTCTCTATTTTACAAGGCAGGGTTTCAAAAAAGTTTTCTATAGTTTGAAGCACGTCTTAGTAGGGAAATAATGTCCTCGATCACTGCCCTTCCATATGTAATTTTAAAAATACAAAGAACCAAAGCAATCCTGTGGTAACCTCAGCAACTGCGAGTATGGAAAAGTATGTATTAAGGAAGTATTTAGTGTCTTTTTTCTTTTCATATGGCTAGAAAGAGGACAGTTAAAATTTCATGAACAGCCTGTTCTCTATAAAGCACCCAGCAAGGGTTCTGCAAGCTCTTGGTGGCCCCAGGTCAATTATTTGGGGATTAGTGGTAAATGGAATCATGTGGTCTATGACAAAAATAAGTTTGACATCTCCACATATATTCCCCTCTGTTCATTAAACTAATTTCAAAAATTCATAGCTATTTGAGAGAATGGAAGCTCTGTGGAATTGGGGCATACCTGTACATCTTTACAGAAAAACAGTTCTTCAGTACATTTGCTAAATAAAAGCATTATAATTATCTCTATGGAAAAGTTGTTTTTCTTTTATTTAAATATTTTTACTGATAATTACAGTAATTATATTCATCAGCACTGAGTTCAAACCACAAACCTTTGTTTCCTCTTCTTTACACCATTTAGATGTATGTTATCTACTTTACTCCTGTTAAGCCTTCTGCAAGTCTGTGTGTTGAAATGTGATAAGCTATCCTTGTCTAAATATCTTCAGTAGGTAGGTCAGAATATTTTCACTAGGTTCCAGCTACTGAGTCAGTTCAGAGCACTGTATTCACATAAATAAGCTCTACTGCAGTCTCCAATGCCTGGATTTATTCAATGAAATTGGCTACACTTTATCTGAGCAAAGATTTAGGTACCCAGTTAATTTCTGATCCATGCATCATCACTGGATTATGAGAGCCTTCAGATAGTAAATCAGGCCACCTAAGACCTTGGAACATCTTCAATACATACCTTTCCCCTTTCCCTAATAGCTAAAGGCATGTGAGGTGGTTAATTGTCTATTTCAACTCACTCACTCGGTTTCTTAAGGCAAAGGGAGATGAGCCTGGGGAGTATCACCCATATAGCCCCATGTGGATAGTGGTGCCTGCTGCAAGCAACTAAATTGTGACAGGCTGTGGATAACTTGAAATCTCTTTATTTCTGCCTTTGCACTGTGATGACATAAAGACATGCAAAAATAGCTGTTGGCTTATGTTCAATTTCAAAGACACTGTTAGTTTTTCAGTATTAGGTGATACTATTATTGGCCATGAAACACCAAAAAATCAAGGGTTTATTTCATGTCTATGCACATTTCCCCCATGTCAATTTGCTATTGCTTTGAACAACTCAAAAGCCAGCCTGTAGTCTAGAAGACTTGAGAAGTGCCTGCAATTCTTTGTCTGCTTTGTAGTGTGACATCTAATTTCTAGTGTGGGATTTTGTGTAGCTGTCAAGTGAAACTGCAGAGATTAGAAATTAAGGTATGGTTTTGCACGTTAGCTCTCATTTACACTACACTTCTCTGCACTCTTCCAGCAGTGCCAAGGGAAAGAGGTGGTTGCAAGAGCTGCCCGTGCTCACTGCCAGGTCTTAAAGCAGCTTTTAAAGCAGACCAGCATTCAAATGAATGGTGTGTGCAATGATGTTGTGAAGGGAAATGAAATGCAGCAGCCCGACCTCCTGAATGAGCGACCAGACCCATTTCAGCATAAAGTGTGCATCCAGGGGTTTTCCAGCCTGTGCTTGGTTTGCATCTGTTAAGCATTTATGTGTCTATGACTGTCGTTACTTGCTGCTCTGAACTCTACTTGCACAGATGTAACTTTGATTCAGATTGGGCAACTAAAGAAGAAAATTAAGCCTTAATTGTGCTGTGACTGTCTTTTAGATATGAAAAGAATCCTTACTTATTCTTTTCCAGGCCAAAGCCTTTAAAAAGTCCCTCTCCAGTGGTTACTTGTTTTGTTTCCACTCTTTTCTTCCGTTCTTGTCTCTCTCATTCCTTACCAAGGACTGTAACTTTTTAATGGATTTTGAAACAAATGGCAGAACAGATGGTTCTGTGCCACTAGTAATGTGGCATGGGCAGTGGGGTGTTGAGTAGAAGTGTCTGTGTCACAGAACACAAACAGTTCAAGGCCTCAGGTGGCAGCACACACTGGAAAATCCAAGCTGCCCTTTCTTCACTAGGAAGTGGAGTGAGGAAGAACAGGTAAATGGGATCAGCCTGATAGCCCTCCTGGCTTGTGGGAGGGCTGGGGAAAGATGGTGTTCCGCAACACTTGCTTATGCAGGAGAGGAAGCTCTCCTCAACTTTGCATCCTTCTTCTGAACTGCCAGAGAGAAGCAGCCTCGGTGAGCTTCGTGTCCATGGTACAGGCATTGAGCACTGGGCTCTTCTAGATTGGGTATACTGAAAAACTTTTGAAATGTTGTTTTATGGTACCCAGCAGCAAAGTTATTTTTTGCCCTCTATTTTAAATGGAATAACAAGACTGAGGTGTTTCTGGCACATGCCTCTGCTCCCATTCTCATTCCACTTCTTTTTAATTTCTGAAAATGTTAATTTTCTGTGTCTCTGGCCACAGGAAAAAGTGGCTATCCAAGAAATGGGTATGTGTGGATGGATTCCTGTACTCATCTGAGACCCTGCTGGCTTCACTCAATTTCTCTTCAATAGCTGCTGTTCAGTCATGTGTGCTTCATTTCAGGGCTGCAGTCTAATTTAGTCTAAAGTTAATTCACTGTATTCTGAACAAAGTGAATGGCAATTCAGACCACAGGTAGTGGTGTGTATGTTTGAGGGTGGAAGTGGAATCTGGTTCTTAGATTTTTTTAATGATTTTTTTGAGTCCAGCCAAAAAATATCTATGTTATATATATCATTGTGACTCAAGGAAGCAGAGGGAAAGGAGCACATTACTTAATTTCTTAAAACTTGTAAGATCAAAGCTTATTCTGAAGAATTATATGTCTGAAATACACCACATTCTTCTGTTGGCCTATGTATTTTCCACTGATGAAAAGCATTTTCTTAGTGTTTGAAAGCATACAGAGTTTGGAAAATAGCCGTATTTCTGCACCGGGACATTACATTCACATTTATTTGGTCTGCAAAAGGCTGAGTTGGGATCAAACATACTTTTGTCTAACTTTAATCCCTTTGCTCTGGCTAGTCTGTTAAAATCAGTAGGGTAACTTCAGGCTTGTAAGGCAGACTGAGCTAATGAAGCTAAGATGTCATTTTCTGTCCTTTCTTGGCAGCTGATTCTGGGAGCTCTTGGCAGCAGAAAGCCTGTGCGATCCAGTGCTGGATATGTCTGTACTGTCATCAGTATAGAGACTGTTTTCCAAACGAGTTCAACCTTGAAACAAATAGTGTCAAAGAACTTCAAAAAAAGAGCCCTGGACCCTCTCAAGGAAGGAACAAAGCTATTATCTTCTTCAGGCAGGCAGGGGAGCTGGACCCAACTACACAATATAGGAGTGCATTTCTTCAGCAAAATGCATGCAATAGCATTTTCCCCAGATGCTACCTTTCCTGCCAGGTTCTTCAGGCTCATAAAGGAAAACAGCCTTCATAGCATTTATGATGATTTTCCAGAAGTTTGGGATGAAGAGAAATACTTCTAGCTGAAATGCATTGTTGTATAAGACATTTAGCATGATGTTGTAACCTTTTTCCCCTTCGACTTGTGCCCAAAACCATCAATGATTTTACTGGTTTCACTCCTAACTGACCCTGGAACAATCAAGAGGAAAACTGTCCCACTCCAGCCCCCAGGGCTGTGTTACCATGAACAATAATCCATAAAAAGTATATATGAGTTTATGACTGTCCCCAAAATACTGACATACATTTTTTTCACCAAACAGTCCATACTCAGCCTAACTTCGTACCTACCACCAGTTCAAAGGCATTCTTTGAGGAGGTGGAATGATTCTAAAATCACGAGTATGAAACCCCTAGTTTCCCACTTTGTCTTCATTAAAACTGTCGCACACGAAGCGAGGAATGCCAGGAAAGCTGGGCCCGTTGGGTATGCCTACAGGAAATGCCAGTGAAGAAAACCTGAGGAGGATTGGGGCATGGAAACTTCTCTACACTGCCACACTGCTGTGAGAGTGAGCTAGATGAATTTGCCCTGTGGCAAGAGGGAATAGGTGATCTGCATATGCATTTCTTTTTATCCCTAAAGAACAGGACTATCCTTGGGATGAGGAGCTGAACTCTTTGGGACATGCTAAGGAAGACCAAGTTTCTCCAGGACCTAGTAAAGATGTTAAAGCAGTTATAGTAGATTTTCGCTATTAATTGTAGTCCAGAACTATATTCACTTCTCTCATGCTTGTCCTTTTTTACATGGCATAACCCCTATTTTGATCAAGTAAAGTAATCATATTCTTTCACTTATTAAATTTGTCATGGAGTTTCCTCTGGTGGACCTAACTGCATGTTGGTAGCAATGCAAAAATGGGCAGATGACCAGAGTCCCTGGGAGGGCACTCAAAGAACTCTGCCTTTATGGAAGCTAGAGGAATATAGAAGATGTTCAATAATGCTATAAAATACAGCTGCAAATGCCATGCAAATAAAATGACAATGATGATGGAGTATTTGAACATTACAGAATAAATGAGGGCAGACCAAGAGACTTGGAAAGTCACTGCTAACATAAAATACAGGCAACTGGGAATACTTTCTCCTTATGTCCCATATATCATTCTTTCCTTTTGAATTGTATCTTCCCATTAAAAAAAAATGGAAAGTGCACACACAAGTGCTGTTGAGTGTAATAGAGTTCAGCCTTTAATACAAGCCAGACATAGTTACCATAGAGCCTGACACAGCTGGTACAGTTGTGGTGAGCTGAAACAGGTTGGGTATTCTGTAGCTAAGGATTAGATTGATTCGAAAAAATATATGAGCAAGGGAGGTTGAAAATCAGAAGCCAGAAACTTTTCAATTCTTTGACAACTTTGAAAAGGATAGGGTCTCAATTCTTGGGCTGCGTTACTGTTAGAAAAAATTCTATAAGCAACAAAATTTTGGTGGCAGAGGAACCCAAGATGGGAAACTGGAGACAGTGGTGTATTACCACGAACTAAAGAACTAGTTAATTTGTTCAAGTTTAAAAAGAGAAAGAAGGATGAATTGAATGGAGAAGTACAGAGCATGTTTTGTAGCACATTATCAGCCACCATTAGGACACGCACGCACACACGGAGTGGAGCAGATCAGATCAACTCTGTTTGATAGGGCAAGGGGGAATGGCTTTAAGATGAAAGAAGGCAGATTTAAATTAGATATCAGGAAGAAATTCTTTACTGTGAGGGTGGTGAGGCTCTGGAACAGGTTGCCCAGAGAGGTTCTGTCCTGTCCCTGGAAGTCTTCAAGACCAGACTGGATGGGGCCCTGAGTACCCTGGTCTAGTGGAAGGTTCCCAGCACATGGCAGGAGGGTTGAAACCAGGTGATCTCTCAAGTCTCTTCCAACCAAGACCATTCTATGACTCTATGAACTCTCAGCTATTCAGCAATTCCAAGGCAGCAAGTTGCCATGGTATAAACCAAAGAAAGCAAGGACACATGGAATATCTGTATATAATATCTGTAATAAGAGTATAGTAATATTTTGAGTTTAATGTGCTTAAATTTGCAAAGTAATTTTATGGTATTTCATTTTCCATAGTAAATGAAAAAGACTGAGCTTTTCTTTCTTAGAACTGACCAGTTAACTACTCTGGGTGATTTACCTGATTTGTCTTAACTATAATCTGCCTCACCAAGGCAACTTAATTTCATCATAAAAAATGACAACTTCTACCTTTCTAATCCTATGCTTCTATCATATGTTTTCTTATAAGCTCAGCAAATACTTATCACTTAATCCACAGTGATTAAGGAATCACTCAGATTTATTTACGGCTCATGTAGACTGTAGATTGAACAGTAAAACCCTCATGCAGCTGATTGCTGCAGGACATTTGGACGGGGTCACAGGACCTTCCCCGCACAGAAATGAGACCTTTAGTGGACCCATAGTGTTAAAAGAGCAGCAGTAAATAATGGCAAGGGAAAATTAGTGCCATGGATTATGTGACTCTGTACCAGAGCTCACCCATCAGAGCCTCCTTCAGAGCTACACTTGGTTTTCCAGACCTGTTTCCTTCCTACCCACTAAAATTCATTTTCAGCCAAAAATTGCTAATAAATGTAATGCCTTAAAATAGCAGTATAATGTACACAAATGCTTGTAAGCTGCACAGGCCCAGGCACAGTGCTACTTCTCAGGCTGCTGTTCTACTAAGTATTAGTACTATTAATGATTTATGTGGTGCCACTGAGCTGTGTGACGCTTCACAAACTTGTAAGAAGGCTGGTTCAACCATAAAGTCAGAATAACTTCCTCAGTTTCACAAAGTGGGGCAATGGACCTCCAGGGGAGGTCAGTCCTCCTGGAGGGTAGGTGCAGATCTGCTTGTGGACAGGACCTCCAACTTGTTAAGCATGAATTTCTACCGGAATGAGACAAAAGGCATTACAAGAATTTTCCTAGAAAATTCTAGGGAAAAAAAAGACTGATTATCCATGTGTCTGTCTGGATGAGAAATGCAGCTTACACGTCTTTCAGTTGAAGAAGCAAGTCCAGGTCTTATAAACAGAAAATCAGTGCAGAGATGCTCTTTTCCATTGCAACCATGAATGTACAAGATGCTAGAGTACTAATATGAAGAGGGAGTTGAGCTTGATAAGACTAATGGGAGGAATTTAGGACAGAATGGGCCTTGGACTCAACAGCTAGAAGGAGAAGGACTTGTAGGAAAACAAAACCAGTCTTTCGGTATTCTGAACAAGTAGAAAAAGTTCCAGAAAAAAAAAATTAAAAATAACCAACTGTAAGGACTTACTAACATAACTAAAAGAAGATCTGCACAGTACGTACTGGTGCAGTATGCACACACGTACACATGCTGCATTTATGACCAGTATTATGCATTTTATTGAACCACAGAATTAGTTCAGACTACAGCTTTTTCCACCTAGAAAATGTTTGAGAATCATTCATCTGCAAATGAAAAAAGTTAAAATGTCAAGGAGAAAACAAAATATTAAACAAGTCCACTTGTTTTCAGCTGACCCCTTTATTTCAATAAAGAACATTTCAAAACAGAAAGATGTTACAAATAAAAAAAAAAGTTTTGTTCTAAAAATGTCTATCTTTTATATTCTCTCATTGTTCCCTTCCCCTTGGAAGACATGAAATTTAATGCAAAGCAATGTAAAAACAACCATTAAATTGGAATTCTGGGTCCTTTAACAGAAAACTGGTTTTCTGAATACTTTCCATATAATGCTTTGCAGTTGTTGTGAACAGACAAGTGTTAATTTAGAGGGCAAGAAAGAGCTGCCCTGGCAGAAGAATGCTCTGAATGAATGGGGGCTCGGTAACTCCCTGGCCCCACAGCCCCTCGCACCCAGGAGCCTCCTTGAGCCACTCCCCAGCTCCCAAAGCTGCCACTGGCTGGGCTGACCCTGGCCACTCCTGCACCCGGCTTGGCTCTCAGCACAGCTACTCCCCCACTTCCCAACTAGGGTGGTCTCTCTTCCCTCACCCACAACTCTCTGTGAATATTTACTGGAAACGTTTTCTTGGAGGAGGGTTAATCCTTTTTCATGCAGAGCTCCCCTCCATTTTTGCGGGAAGCTTGGTCCTGAAATAGTGTTTTATTACAGGTAAATAAAACACTGCTAAAATTAGGCTCAGAAGGAGAAGTAGCAGGGTTTCTTGGCTCTATGCTTTCCCTGTGTGGTCATAATCTGTTCCAGAGAGCTGCCTCTGGTCCTTTGGCTCTCTTGTTAAACCAGTGGTTCTTGGAGACAGCTCATGTCCCTATCTTCGTCAGGAGGTGCCCTTGCAGCAATTTCACTCTGCATTTGTTTTTTCTGCCATGCTGACAGAGAATCATAGAATCATCAAAACGTTTGGCTGGAAGGGTCCTTAAAGATCATCCAGTTCCAATCCCTCTTCCCATGGGCAGGGACAATTTCCACGAGACAAAGCTGCTTAAAACCTCATCCAACCTGTCCTGGAACACTTCCAGGGATGGGGCATCTGCTAGGACTTTTTCAGGGATCGTGAATTCTGGTTTCAAGGTTTGCTAACCTCTGTCTCTAGCTGCCTTTAAGTAAAAACCAAGGTAACAATATTTACCAATAATGCAAAGTTATTCTTGATATTTAAAAATGAAGTGCTGCTTTAAAGAACTGGAGAGATACTTTCTTAGGCTGACAACCAAAAAGCAAAATGGCAGATCTAATTCAGTATAAAAGAAGTGATGTTCGAAGTGATGTTCAAAGTGAAACCAAATCCTACCTTCATATATACACTGATAGACTCTAAGCTTGCTGAGGATACCCCTCAAGGACAGAAGGGTTTTTTTTTATTATAATGCATATCTTGCTAAAATATCGATTCATGGATGATCAAAAAAAAAAAAATTCTGGAAATTATTTCAAGGAAATAGAAAACAAATGTCAGTATGCCTTTGTAGCAAACTGTGATTCATTTGCATCTTCAATGCACTGGAAATCTGGCATACTTCCTATTTCCTCCCACATGAAAAATGATACCTGAATCCTAGAGAACAGTTCAGGTGGCAACATGTATAAAAAAAGTATGCAAAGGTATACATCAGATGAGGAATGACTACATAAGGGGCTCCCCAGCCTGGGAAAGAGAGGGCTATGGAGAAGGCATACAAGACCATGAGCTGATGGAGACACCAAGGATCCATTCCTTTTTCCCTTTCCCTTCCAGATCTTGGGGGCATCAAATGGGATGGTGTCAGGCTTGAATGAAGGTGAAGAAGACTTGCTATACAATATTTTGGGAGTCAGTAAGTCTGCATAGGTGAAAACAACAGGTGTTAGATACAAAGGAAATCCGTGAAATCACGCAGGATGTGAGTGCATTGCCAAGCTTCCTTTTCCTGTACCTGTGCTCCCCACTCAGCTACTGTCTGTAGCTGAGATGTGGCCAGACTAACCTTCAGTCTGATCCATTCTTCCCGGTTTTACATCCTTTTTTTGCTTGCTATGTCATTGTGTTATACTGCTGCATAACAACAAAGGCTCCTCCAGCCCAAGGCAAGCATTTCATTTAGCAGCACGTTTTCCTCTGCAGCAGCAGCAGCAGCTCAGTACTGAGCACAGCACATCCGGTGCAAGCCTGGCAGCCACCTGAGCCATCGCTGCCTGCTCTGGAGCCTTTATGCCATCCCCTCAGCTGCCCAAAGAGCTGAAATGGGAATTGTGAATTTTAAAATCTCAGACCTTCAAAACACCCTTTTTTTTTTAATTGGAGCTTATCAGGCCTTGCTCAGCAAGACCCAAAGCCTCAGTGGTTTAAAGATTAAATGAACAACAAGGTCCAGCTGCCCTTCCCTTTAGCAAAGACAAACAAATCCATGACTAAATGTCACTTTAAAAAAATTTAAGAGTTATACCATTTCCAACGTAACTACTTAAAAAAGATAGATTGATTGATTATCTTGGAAAATTGACATGATTATAGCTGAATTTTCTTCCATAAGAGAAGAAGCCATATATTATATTGCTAAAAATAAGGCAGGATAAAAATCTGTATACAGTTCTGGGTGGTTTTCTCACATTTTATTCACACTTTGAATCTGATGCCTCACTGAAAAGCCTCACTAAAAAGATGACAAGGTTTAAGCCATTGCTAGTTACGATGCGTGTGTGGACAAACACAAATTATTTTTATAGAAACAAATCTCCACCTTGTTTTTCTGTTGATAACTGGAGTGGTTTTCCAGTGTGGTCTCTGCTTGACTGTGCGGTGAGCACATGCTCTTTTATTTCCTCTACGAAGGGCTGTTTCTATGCCTCATTGCATAAACACCACCAATAGAAACTGAAAGCTCTGCAAGCCTCTCTAAGCCATTCAAGCTGCAGGACACTTGTTTCTCTTTCTTCCTTTTCCAACAGAGATTTTGCTCTTCTCAAAGTAAGCAGAGGCAGAAAATGGATAGGTTACGTGAGGCACTGGATTTCTGCACCCGCCACCTGACCATTCTGGGTTACAGTGCTGTGTGCCTTCTGATGGCTGCCAGCGAGCACATCTTTTCATCTGTGGTGTTCAAGTGTCCCTGCAATTCTGGGAATATGGTGTATGGCTCTTCCTTCCTTTTAGTGCCTGCCTTCATCCTCTTGCTGCTCGGCTACATGGTGAACACCAGGATATGGCACCAGTAGATAGGCAACTGCTCTCGGGAGAAGGAATGCAGCCCCAAGGGAACCTGTGCCCACTTCTGCCGGGTGTTGGTGCCGGTGACAGCCAGAGCCTTGGTGGCCCCCCTCACCTGGATAGCGGTGGCCCTGCTTGGACCTAACTTCTACGAGTGTGCGGCCAGCGGGAGCAGCCTCACAGAGCGCCTCTTCTGTAAAGATAAAGAACCTGACTGCCAAGAGAAGCTATTCAAAACACCCTGTGATGAGGAATTATCAGCATAGATATCAAAGGAAAGGCTCAGCCTTCAGGCACAGTCCCAGATAAAGTCTTGCTGCTCTTCTCCTCACGCTATGGGATTCAACCCTGGCTGCTCAATGTGTAGTGGTGCCTGCCGGGGACTGTAGACAGTCCTTCTCTCTTATGTTATATGGTATCATGTACCAAAAGCACAAGGCCAGCAAAAAATCATTGGTAAAAAAGCAGTAACAGAAAAGCAGTAGGTGTATTTTTATGCTACTTTCTGGTTTTGCACGTTTGCATGGTAATGGTTTGGCACTGTCATTCACAAAACCTCATTCAAAGCTGGGCAGGGAACCAGCCTAGAGAACGGGGCTTTCCACAGCAAGTTTTCTTCTCAATTAACTTAGACATGGTGTGAGTTCTTCTCCACTTTTACTCCTCTAAATACCTCAAACTTCTGTAAATAGGCATTAGTTGAGGGGAAGCTCAGATCACTAACAGAGGGGAAGCGGATGTCTCCTTGCAACACAGTTGCTGCAAGGAGACATATGGAAAGAGAAACAAATAAGAACAGCTTGTTTGACTATAAATATCAATGCTTGAGCCTCTTAATAATTTCACACTTGTATTCCAGAAGAATAGTTAAAATATACATCTGTCTTCTTAAAGTTTCTTGTGCTGAAGGCAAACTGCGCGATCAAAACAATAACACTCGTGTGGATTTTTTCTTGTTTGGAGTGAAATGAAACCTCCAAATTTTGGCAGCACTTTGGTTTTGTTTCTGCATTTGTGTGCATCTTGTCTTAACTCCAGTAGGAAAATCAGATTTTGCAACTTTTCCTCAGGAAATTATTAAGGGCTGGTTAAGGGACTTAAATTTTATAAGAGTTTATAATTACTTGGATTTCTGTAAGTTCCTGTTTAGTACAAACCCTTATTAAAACAAAAAAGTGTTTATATTTGTTAAATACTTAGCATGCTGCTTCTCCAAGAAAAAGACTGGAAAGGGGCAAACTCTCTCCCATCGAATTCAGACAGGGTAAGAAAGGAGAAAAATCGAGGGAGACTGACTGTTACTGACATTGCAGTGGAATCTAAAAGAAACATCCATTCAAACAAAAATAGAAAAAGTTTTTCTCAAAAAAAGAAATAGAAAAGTAAGAGGGCTGTTATTACTGACCACTATTTTTAATATCCAATCTACTTTCAACAAAATTAAGAACAAAAAGAACACAAAGTCCTTTTCTTTTAACGCTCAATACTTTTTTATTTAAAGAAAAAGTCATCCTGTGGTAAAAGAGCATGCTGCAGGATCTCTGCCTGGAACTTCCTGCTAAGTATCCCTGGGTAGAGGAGGGAACAGCATCTACGAGGACACTTGGTTTCGATGGGACCTCTGAGACTTGTCTAAGGATGTTAAAATCAGGTGTAAAACAAGAATGAATTCCCATATTCAACAGCCAAATCTGTGTCCTGCCTACGAAATATACATGACAACTTTTTCCTCTGTCCTGTGGCGACTGGCTGTTTTTGCAGGCTCAGACATCGGGGGGAGTAGCTACGTTCCATGAGAACACAGCCAGCAGGAGCTCTGATTCACAGCACAAGGCAGACAGGGTGATTCTGCACCCTCCATGCCGTAAATGTGACCACAACTGCAGAAACTGATGGTCGGTATCTTGCCTTAAAAGTTAAGAAAGCTGGATATACTGAGTAAATAATTTCAGTCCACTTTCTCTTTTTTTGGTATTCATCCTTAATCTGACAAGATCAGCTCAGGCGTGCAGAAGCTCTGTATGTCTGGCTGAATTGTGTGCATGGGATCCCCTCTTTTGGCAGCAAGCACTTACACGCAGTCCAGGGTGTCTTTGCTTACAGTTTTCATATTTCTTCAATGTTATGTTCTCTAGGACCGTGAATAGGACCATGCAAAACCACCATAAACATATCCATCCTTTTTCCAAGCTGATAGAATGGTTCCTGATAGCCGGCATCATGACCGTGGCACTGATCTCTAAATGTGTCAGCCGCTGTTGCTCCTTGTCCAGCTATCTTCAGCTCAAGTTCCGGAAAATTAACTCAGAAGAAGAACAGGAGGTCTTTGCGATCAAAGCCAAAGAGTATGCAACCAAGGTGCCAGAAAGAAATACAAATTGCTTTTTTGAAGCGACTGACTCAAAACCGTTTCCACCTCCCAGCGAGGAAGAATGGCGGAAGATTTCGTTGTTGTGTACATTTGATTCACAAGAGGTGTATTACAACATGATATGCAAGTACGTGAGCAAAAAGGGAGGCAAGAGCGCCGAATCCGAGGAAGAAGGTTAGGATGGTGCTGTTTTACCATTTGTGGATGAAGCCCAGGCAGGCGATTCAGGGTTGTAGTGAAACAAATCCTTCGCAATGCTGGCGGGCTTTTAACCCTACTGATATGAGAAGAGGCTTATTCTCTGCTCTTACTGAAGTCTATGCAAATTGAAGGTAAAAGCTGATAGTTGGAACCCTCAGCAGATTTGCTTTTAAATGCATTTTAATACTTTTGCCTAAGTACATTTAAATTCTTAAGTTGTTGTCCTTTAAGAAGAGTCATGTATACTAATCAGCATCCACACAGACGTCAGCATGTACTGCGTCAAATTATTACCAAACATCTTAAAAGAGCTTGGCAGATGGAGTGACAATACCAAACCTTATCAAAGAGACAAAAAGGAATGGAAGACTTGATCATAAACTCAGCTTAGTTTATTAGCTCTCTCTTTACAATGAAGCTTTCAGTGAAGCTTAGAGCAAGCTGTAGATCAAAATATTTAGCTTATCTTGAAGGGGTTAGGCTTATGCATAACATGGCAGTGTAGGTGAAGCTTATATATTAACAAACATTAGAAACACATTCATATATTTAAGGACATTAAAAATCTGCAATCCATATTAGCAAGCAGTAATATTCTTGTCGAAGAACATCTAATTATAAGAAATAAACATACAGGTTTTGAGTGAAGAATAATAAAGTTCACTTTTCTTCTGAAAAGCTTTTGTTTAAGAGAGCATTTTAGACATGTGAGTCAGATTGTTTGGTTCAGGCTGTCCTTTTACTCTTCCCAGAAATCCTCGCTTTCTACGCAATAAACTTGGAAAATATTCAGACAGACAGAGAGGAATCCCAAGAAGCTATTTGTTACATTCATTTCGCAAGGAAGGAAGAAGAGAAGAGCCTGTTTTAACCGGCTGACTATAACAAGCTTGGAAGCTTCTTTCTCACTATAAACTGAAAATATAACACATTGTCGTGGTTTGACACTGGCCAAACACCAGGCACCCGTGACAACTGCTCACTCACCCTTCCCCTGCCACAGCTGGACAGAGGATATAAATATTTAAATGAAGAGTTCATGAGTTGAGATAAGGACTGGGAGAAAACACTCCAAGGGCAAAACAGGCTCTACTTAGACAGTGCAAATGAATTTATTACTAACAAAATCAGAGGAGAATAATGAGAAGTAAAATACCCCCTTAAAAGACCTTTTCTTCTTCCAGCCCCTCCCTCTTTCCCACCAACAGCACCGGGAGACAGGGGGGTGGGGGTTTTGGTCAGTTTGTCACCCAAATTCTTCTTCCACTGCTCAGGGAGACAAATCCTTCCTCTTTGAGACCGTGGGGTCCCTCCCACAGGAGACAGTTCTCTGTGAACTTCTCCAACATGGCTCCAATCTCACAAGCAGCAGTCCTCCCAAATCTGCTGCGTCATGGGTCTCTCTCTCCACAGGGTGCAGTCCTCCAAGGACAGGCTGCTCCAGCATGGAAACAAGGGCCCTCTCTCTCCACTGGATCTCCCACTGGATCACAGCCTCCTCCAGGTGTCCACCTGCTCTGGCACGGGCACCTTCCCCATGGGCTGTGGGTGGATCTCTGCATCCCCCGTGGATCCCCATGGGCTGCAGGGGCACAGCTTCTTCACCATGATCTTCACCACGGCCTGCAGAGGAATCTCGGCTCCAGCGCCTGGAGCACCTCCTCCCCCTCCTTCTCCTCTGACCTGGGTGTCTCCATGTTGTTTTCCTCACATGTTCTCACCTCCTCCTCTTCTCTGGCTAGAAAAAACTGCACGTGCCCCACTTTGTTTTGATTTTCTTCTTAAATACGTTGCCACAGAGGCATTACCATCATCTCTAATTGGCCCAGGCTTGGCCAGTGCCATGTCCATCTTTGGAGCCATTAGCGATTGGCTCTGCTGGACATGGTGGAAGCTTCCAGCAGCTTCTCACAGAAGCCACCTATGTGGCCCTCCGTGCTACCAAAAACCAGGCCATGAAAAATGAACACACACATAAAGGCAAAACAAGATTTAATTCTGCATGTGGAAAAGAATTTTTAAAAAATATTAATCTCTGACTTGCTCAGTGCTCTTTTCCTTCTGAGAAACTTGATGATTATAGAGTAACAGTACAGTCTGGGGGCTGACCTCTTGGAGAGCACCTCTGTAGAGAAGGACCTGGGTGTCTTGGTGGGTGACAAGTTTACTAAGAGCCAGAGGTGCTCTTGCAGCCAGGAGAGCCAGCGATACCGTGTGGTGCATTGGGAAGTGCAGCCAGCAGCTCGATGATGGCAGTCCTCCCACTCTACTCAGCCCTGGTGAGGCCACATCTGGAGTGCTGTGTCCAGTTCTGGGCTCCTCAGTACAAGAAAGACAAGGAACTACTGGAGAAGGTCCAGCAGAAGGGCCATAAAGATGATTATGGTCTGAAGCATCTCTCTTATGAGGAGAGACTGCGGGAGCTGGGCCTGTTTAGTCTAGAGAAGAAAGGACTGAGAGAGGATCTCATTAATACGTCTCAAAGGTGGGTGCCAAGAGGAGGATGCCAGACTCTTTCCAGTGGTGCCCAGCCACAGGAGGAGGAGCAATGGCCACAATCTAAGAAGTTTCACCTCAACATGAGAAGAACTTCTTTGTGTTGAGGGTGGCAGAGCAGTGGCACAGGCTGCCCAGGGAGGTCATGGAGTCTCCCTCTTTGGAGACAATCCAAACCCTCTAGGTGACCCTGCCTTGTCAGGGAGGTTGGACTAGATGAACTTCACAGGTCCCTTCCCACCCTAGCAGTTCTGTAATTCTGTAAGGAAACAAGGACAGTGTAGGTTATTCACTTTCAAGTTAATAATAATATAAAAAGAGAATATTTGGCTAGCGTTGCTGGAAAAAGTAAAAATGGCCATTGCTAGTAAAGAACATTTATTGTGGTCAGCCACATGTCCATCTCAACCAGCTGGTCATAAACAGCAAAAACCCCACTGAGGGCTCTTGCACAGGCAGTGAAATCAGACAAATTCCACAACACCTTTCAGTTCTAATTAAAAAATAATAATAAAAAAACGTTTAAAAAGGCAGGGAAACTTGTTACTGGTGTACAGGTTGCCACTTCTTACTGGTAGCGGGTAACAGCAGTTGGACTGAGACCAAGGCTGGGTAACAAATACTTTAGGTTTTGTTCCCTAGAAAATTGCTCACTTAAAGCTCCATTACACTCTGCCACCACTGTACCACACTATTAAGACAAACAAAGGGAGAGAAATTATCAAGAGGATTATACAGATCTGGTGAGAATGAACCCTGATGTCACCAAGGTAAGAGATGCCCCCACTTAGCATGATTAAGATGTAAACAGATTGAGGGAAAAATGGGAGAAGAAAGTACAAATTACAGCGATAAAATCAGGATTAACTCAGGGCTACACTGAACTTAGTTGTTGGTATTTTAGTTTAAAACAAGTGCTTTGGTGAGAAGAGGGTAAGCTGGTTTTGTGGGTAGGGTGCTGTGCTGGGACCTGGGGTTTTGTCCAACCCTTATCCAGACATCTTGCATTACACCAAACAACTTTCAACCTTTCCTATAACTTGGGTCTCTGTGAGACTGCTCTTTACCTACTTCCCAGTCATGTTGTGGTAACAAATCCACTGCCAAGAGGAAGATGTTCAACAGCTGGTGGTGAAGGCCAGGTAAGGGCAGACAATACAACCACCAAAACAGTTGTGAGGAAATCTTAGCATTTTTATTCAAGTTTCCTTAGGCAGGTACAGATCCACA
Source organism: Falcunculus frontatus (assembly GCA_013398115.1). Classification (NCBI taxonomy): domain Eukaryota; kingdom Metazoa; phylum Chordata; class Aves; order Passeriformes; genus Falcunculus; species Falcunculus frontatus. The sequence continues at coordinate 561,204 of VZRV01009044.1, forward strand.
GTGGCTACACATTAAATGCATCATGCTTTGTTCAGTTTGGTCATGAGATGAGTGCTCTTGGAGAGAAGACTGACACGAGCTATGGCTCCATGGCTTGGAGCGACACAAGTATTGCTGCGGTTGTCAGAGGGCTGCAGCTTGGTGTGTGCAAAGGACTGAACAGGATTACCAGCATGTGGGGCCTGAAGAGCTGGAAGGAACACAACCAGCTCCTGCTGCCGGTGAAGACCCATCCCTCTCTGGTTTCAAAGACAGCAGGATGTCCAGGGTGGAGGACAATGAATGGCAAAGCATTACGCATCAAAACATGCACCTGTCAGCAAGACACTGCATACAGCAATCACAGCAGATGAATCCTTTATGGATAACCACACACAGCCAGGGAAGTAAAGTGCTTCTAGCAGCCATGCTTTGAAACATTACTGACAAACAAAATGAGAAAAAGTCGTCATCTTTATCTGAAAACATTTGGTATACAAATGAATATTTAGCACACACTGAATACTGAGATAAAACTGCCATTAAGCTCAAGAGCATGGTTATGTGAGAAGGAAGGGCAGATGATTTTGATCTTTTTTACTGATATCTGTGTCATGACAATTAACATTGCTCTCCCCTGCCCTGCCCCTCCTCTTTGCTGCCCAGCTCTCTTCACCTTTCAACCAGGTGACTGGTGCAGCTGTCTCAGCAAAGCCATCTTCACTCTGCATGTCTACTTCTGAAACAAAAGGCACAAAGTATTCCTCAGCAAGGCTTTCTCCCAATATTTCTTTCATTTGTTCCTTCTGTGCTTTCTGTCTTCAGGCTTCCTTAAAAATGTAATTCCTATTTCTGTCACTGCATCTCCCTTCAGCCTGTCCTGGAGGAAGGTAACTTCTGCTGGTAAGTTAACCTAGAAAGAATCAGGACTGATCAGTTAAGCAAAGAAATGCCGTTTTCCACCCTCCTCTGGTTAAATGAGCTTTTTCTCTCTTACCACAAGAGGACCCCCTTTCTCAGATTTCACAGGAAACGGTTATCTAGATTGTTTTTAAATAGCTTTCCAACTAAGCTAATACAAAGGAAGTTTATAACTGTGTTTTTAACACATTACCCTTCATCCCAGTGCTTTGCTTTCTTCTGAGACCCTCATTTGCATACTTGATGATATTTTGATCACAGAATTTCCTAGTCATGTCCTAAGATTCATGACAAAATACTTTTGTTAATTAGTCTTGTATCAGATACTATAGTTTGGAGACTGATGTATATACATAACAGTGGTTGAGGTTTTTTTCTTTGAAATATACGATAAATGTCAAATGGGATACTGACCGAAACATAAAGCAGCCCAAAAGTAATCTCCCTGAAGAAGCTCTACAGGTCAAAAATTTTCAAATGATGCCCTTTATTTATTTGTTTGTAAAAAACTTAAATTTAAGAACAAAATTTTGATTGCCCTCTGATACACTTCTGATGCTTTAGTTTTAATATTAATCTCATTTGGTTTTAACATTATACTTATCCACACTTTGTTCTCTCTTTCAGCAGGCACCACAGTAGCCTGAGAATATTATTTATCTGGATGGATGTGGAAAGAATCAGGGATGACTATGACTGGCTACAGCTGTGTAGGGAAATGTGATAGGCTCCAGGAGCAGTGGAGGAACCCAACATGCCCCTCCATCCTTCCACTTTCAGTGTAACCTGGCTTCCGGATCCCACCTGGCTTTTTCATGCAAATTAGCCACTGAACAGCCAGGCAGGGACAGTGTGGAGGTGGGCTAATCCGTGTGCTTCTCTACCTCAGGATCCAGGATCAGCCTTGTCCTCTTTTATTTAGATACAGACATTTAATCTGAGACATTAAACAAGACTATTTCCTACATTTATCTCAACAAGTGATTTTGTTTTCATGTGCTTCTGAGAATTAACAAAGAATGGAGAAAAGAGATGTGCACTTCCTCACCATTTCTAAGGCACCTCGAATCACCCCACAGAGGAGGTTACAATAGCAAAGTGATGCTCGTTCTGCTGGCAGCTCCTCCACGAAGTCCACTAGTGGGTTTTTGTCCAGGATTAAGGAGAATTCATTCCCTGTGGCACTACTGCAGCTCACACTAAGGGTGACCCCAAGGTACATCTTGAAAGCAACCTGCAAAAGAATGAAACTCTGCTGCTTGAATGTGTTGTGTGCAATCCAGAGGTTAAACTTTAGGAAGCATCCCTTAGACCAATTTTACCCTAGGAAAAAAGGGGGGAGAGCCAGACAGGCTGGAAATCAAGGTACATTTGTCTCTTCTGTGATCAGCTTGAGCCAGCAATGCAAATCTAGAGCTGTGTGATGCTCCAGGAAAACACAGCAGAGAGCTGCTCTTCTTTGATGTTCCTACATTTACAACCCCACACAAAGTGGTTTTACTATTATCACTCGTCTGTTTTCAGTCATGTCCCACCCCCTTGGGACCATTAGCATCTAAATTAGGTCATTCACTACGTCGCCAGCAACTTTTATAATCACAGCTCAAGATCTCCTGCAACTGGCCGAGTGCGTGTTTTTTCACTCTGATCTCCATCTGCCTTCTCTAAAAAAACAAACAGCCCACCAAGAACGAGACTGCAAACTGGTTACACAGAGCACTGCTTGCTCTCCTTCCACTCCCGGTGAATGTTACCATAAATGTGCAGCATGTGCCCTGCCAGCGGCGGGGTCCCCTGCGAGCGCCACTCCCCAGACAGTGACATCACGGCGTTATCTCGGCAGGGCGTGGGCAGCGGGAGGGCAGCGGGCGGCTCCTCCTCGGGAGAGCTCTGCCCTGCTGCGCACCGCTGCCAACCAAGGGAAACTGTCTTGATTTTCACCTCTTTAGTGAGTATCAGACATGGATGCTTTCCAAACAATCCTGAAGTTCTTTATGAACCGGAAAACCGCTATAGGGTACAGTTTTATGGCGCTGCTGACTATGGGAGGTGAACGTGTGTTTTCTCTTGTTGCTTTCAGATGCCCTTGCAGCAATGAAAACTTCAGGTACGGTTTGGTATTTCTCTTCTCGCCAGCTCTTGTTTTGCTAGTTATTGGATACTTCTTGAACAGCAAGACCTGGAAACTCTTTACAGGCTGCTGGGTGAATCCCAGGAAAATATTCCCCAGAGGAAATGTCTGCAATTTCTTTTACGTCTTTGGGCAAATCACTTTAAATGCTCTGGTAGCCCCAGTGATGTGGCTTTCTGTGGCTTTGCTCAACGGGACTTTTTACGAATGTGCCATGAGTGGCTTGGAAAATCCTGCCTACTTACAAGCAGTTTGCCAGAGGAAATCGGAGAAGTGCTTTGAAGAGCTACACAAGGTAGCCTGTGACAAAAGCTCCATGCCCTTTGCAGAGAGTGACGAACTGAAACGAACACTTCAAGCACAGTCCCAGGTAAGAAAAATTATAAACAAAGAGCATTATCCAGATTGTACTGTTGCTGTGATTTATCTGTGGAAGATCCTGATGACAGATGTTAAAACTGTTGGCTTCATGTAAACAATGTTTTGGCAGCCTTGCAAAATACAATCAATCCATCTTTTGGTTCAGTTTGAGCTGTTCCATATTTCCAGGGGGCCCCACTGGTGGCAGGGTCAGTAAGACCAGAAAACCTAAAGCTCTCTTCCTGAATGGAGATTGCTCTGAAGAGGAAAAAAAATCCCAACTGGATTGTTTAGGAGGCTGAATTAACAGATGTCACCCCATTAAAGGGGTCTGTCCTATTAAAAAATTCATGCCACAATCTCCTATTTTAAATGATTGTGATAACTGTAGGGAAATCTCAGGTCACTAACAGCAGAAAAATACTGGAAAATAAGATTTGTGAAATATTTTTGACGGCTTACATAAATGTGTTTCTGTTTGTGTTCCTCATTTTCATGATGCCAAATGTGAGCGTGTTTTTGTCCTGCTTGGAGGAAGTGAGAAACAATAAAGCAAGCAGATCATGCAAAGCTGAGATCTTACTACATTTTACAACATTAGTGTGATACAGTTTTGCTCTCTGCATTGTAATGCAAATAAATTCAGAGACAAAAAATCAAAACAGTGGAGACAATAAAATAAAAAAAGGCTACAGAAAAGGAAAACACTGTGGAGCCAGCAAGTTTTTTTCAGGAATTGTTTCCGTCTGGAACAATTTCCTCTCTGGTTTTATTTTCAAGAGCTGGTTTTATTTTCAAGTCCTCATGCAAGTAGGACAAAGCCTGCACTGCAGACAAAGCAATTTATTTATTAGTTTTAGAAGGAAATAACAAACAGTGCTTAAGGCTTTAAGTTGTATGTATAAGAAATAGTGGAAGACCAGTGATTCAGTTTTAGCATGAGACTATATGAGTTCATTTTCCAAGCTGCAAGAAAGTGAAAAATTGCTCAAATACCCATATAAATCATCAGTCAGTACAAAGTGATTGGGAAAAATGAAAGAAAGCTCTAACTATTCTTCCATACCAGTTCCTAAGAATAGTTGTTTGTCAAGCTTCTCTGTTCCACAGACTTCCCTAAGGAAACTTTCTATATTCCATCAGCTAAATACGGATTTTTACTGGTGATTTTTTTTTTAACATCAGTGCAAGAGTTCACACCAGAAAGGTTGCAGCTCACCATTAGAGCATGGGAAATCAGTTCCAGTTCATATGAGCCTCTGAACCCTAGAATATTTATCCCACACTGGAACTTTTTCTACTGTTTGAAAACAAGTATTACTTCTTTTTTTTTTTTTTGACACACTGCAGTGGAGCAGAGGAATAAAACTATTGGCTAGGCCAGTGGCACAGGCAGGAAAAAATTGTGCTCACACCTCTGCTGTCCTTAGGGGAGAACATCTCACAATAAGAATTTTAAGCACATTTGTCCACCCTCTCCCCTTGGTGAGGAAGACATTCTGGAAGTAGCTCTTTCTTTTAAAATGTTCTTGACAGAATTTTGTCAAAATCTGAAGCTGCTACAGAAGAAAGAAGTTGAGTGATGCTGGAAAAGTGTATTTCAGCAAAACCAAAATTTTCTGAAGATACAGCAACTATTTGTAATCAGTGTGTAGATGAATCGGGTTCTATTCCAGTGCTGCCACAGACCTACTAGTGCACATGCTATTTCTTCCTTGTCATGCCCTCCCCTCCTAGCATTCTCACAGGATTGGACAAAAAAGTAATTTTTAAGCCAGTTTTGGCATAAAAATTGCTTTCCACAGCAAAGGATTGATTCATCAAAGTAAAAAAAGTTCACAAGGATAGCACAGGTTTCAGCGAATCACCTGGCAAAAGAATTTGGGAACACTTTAAATTTAAGACTATCTTCTATATTCCTGTTAGTTAATTAATGTAGTTGTTGTGTTGGAGGTTTTTTAGATTAAAGAGAAGTCAGAAAACAACACATCTAACAGCGGTCACAGTTTAAAAGGTTAATTGACCTGGGAGAAAAGTTACTTGCCCTTTTTGGTTTTGTAGTTCTTCATGATTCAAAATTAGTAATTCTTGTTGGGTAGTTTTATTTAACGCTTTCAGGAGATAGAAAACCCTTTACCCTTTACCAAAGAGACACCAAAAGGAGCGCTATTGAGAAGCCTCTATGATGATGGACTTCTTCTTCCCTTCAGTCCCCATATGGATGTCCCATTAACATCAATGCCAGCACCAAATGCAAACAAAGTGTGGTCACTCTGTCAGAGATTTGTGATTTAAGTAGCATTTCACTTGGGTCTTTGTAACCTGAAACTGATTTCTTTTGCCTTCCCAGATTTTAGGCTGGTGTGTGATAGTTACCACAGCTCTTCTCTCCCTGCTAACCACTTGCTGTGCCAGCTGCCAGTCAAAAGTCAGCCACCTCCAGCTGATGTTCTGGAGAGTGTATGAGGGGACAGAGAAGGAGCAACTGGAGCAGATTTTCCAGCTGTATGCCACCAAGCTGAGTGAGCGAAACCTGAAGTGCTTTTTTGAAAACAAGGAACCAGAACCCATTTCCCTGCCAGCTTTTCAGGCATGGGAAGATGCTTCCCAGCTCTACTCTTTCAGCAGCAGCAAGCAGCATTATAGCACAATTCACAAGCTAGTTGAAGAAGGTCAGAAAGGAATCAGTGAGGAAAGAGAGACAATGCTGGACCTTGCAGACAGAAGGGAAATACCATAGATCAAGTATATTTTCAGCTTTTTTATATCTTGTTAATATGGCATACTTCTATATGGTTTCATCTCTATATTTTTTCACAATGGCCTCTTTCTTCTTCATGGTGTTCCCTCTCAGTTAGATACTTGCTCCAAAAGGATGGAATGAAATTGTTTTCCTACACAAGTGAAAAGGCTGCAGTACTCCACGGCACCAAGAGTTCAGGTCACTGGCTCCACATCAAGAGCTGACAGCACAAAGAAATGAATAACCAGTTCTACAACAGGGTTTTAACAATATGCTATGGAAAATGTGCTATAGTGTGCTCGTCCTATGTAAATCAAGAGACTACCAATAAGTAAAGTCATTTAAAGTGTGTGAATATAATAACAGAAGATGCATGTGGCTTTCTGACAGCCCACAGAAAGTAAAGGTTTTCCATCCAGGTCATTTCCAGGCCAGTTGCAGGTACAGCCTTGTTTTGAGGCACCAGTGATCCCTCAAGTCTTCTCTGTCTTTGGATATTTTGCCTCTGTGGAACATCTCCCTATTATCTTCTCCCACTGTAAACATTCTCTTTGTATGGATATAAAGTTTTAGTTCTGAGCAACTTTCAGACACTGGGTGCAGCCTGTACTGCTATGTAATATTGTCTGTACTGGGCCTGCAGCCAGTGTACACCAGAGGGCCTGGAAGGAAATTCCACTTTTTAAGACAAGAAAATATTTTTGCAGAATACTGACTTTCATTTTTTTGAATATCCTAGGAAAACTTCGTGTCTGGAGCAAGAAGAACCAGCAGGTGAGGCAACTGCACAGTCAGTGCCTCTGACAAATGCATTTCACCCCAGAGCCCTATGCTTTACCTCACCCACTTGGATATCATCACGTGGCTCTCAGGGTGTTCAGAGTATTCGCAAACGCTGTATAAAAGGAGAACAAAGTTACTTTCCCTGGAGTGGCTGGGCAGGCTTTTGTGCAGCATTTTTTTTGCCAGTCTCTCTGAGTCTGCAAAGAATCGTGGTTATGCTGTGCTTGAATCACGCTCTTCTCAACAAACCACCGTATTCTGCCCAGCTGTTCTCACACTCATTGTGCTTCTTCAGCAGGTAAAAGCGTCTACATGCAAATACAGACCTCTTTATGAAATAAAATCCAAGAGCTAATTCAACTCTCTGCTTAGAATTTTCTATGTTTAAGAACTTGTGACCTTTGAGACAATGTTTCAAAGTTCTTTCATTCCAGACGACCCACTTAGCAGCACACTTACAACATGTTATACACTTAAATGCACCTGCTGCAGGTGACAGCACGGATGCAACACTGCCAAAATGAAAGTCACAACAGCAGATATGTCTGACACTGTTCCTGGCACATACACCAACCATTTTCTCCCCAGGATCCTCTCCTGGTTTAGCATCTACCTATTTCCAGGCTGTATGACCCTTCCTATTTGTCTGGCTTTATCTGAGAACAGCCACAACGTTTTCTGTCCAGCTCCATTTCATCTCCTCCCTTCATACAAGGGGAGAGGAGACACTCCCTAACAGGACAGCCCCACTGCCTGGGCCAAACTTCCCTTTCCAAAACTGTCTTTCCACCTCCTTTCTCAGAAAAATCAAAGCAAGTAGGGATGCAATGGGGAGGTTAATGAGTTGATCAAAGAAGTGGGAAACGAGCAGGTTGATGTAAAGATAAGGCCTCCAGTGTGATATAATAGCTGGGACACAGAGGCAAGAGCATAGCTGGTAGAGGGAAGGGTGGAAGGACAGAGTGATCCCACGTAGAGCTTTTGACATCCTCTTTTCCCACAGAAGAAAGCTTAGGGCTCTGCACCTGAGTAGCCCAGGCCGTCTGAAACGGCAGCACTTCCCAGCCCTATCTTCTGCTTTATTGTGGAGCGGGAAATCCGAGGTGAATTCCCCTCTCCTCCTCCTTCCCTGCTGCATGTTTGCAGATAACTCATGCTGAGTGAGTCTCCACCCCCAAGAGCAGGGGCTGAACACTTAGTGCTGCAATGTGTGCCTGGTGGGAGCCCATCTCTCAATGATCCTCATTCCCAGGGCTGTGTGACTCTTTTATCTTACCAAAATGCCTGTGACTTAATGCAATTTCCGTGTGGATCCTAGAATACTTCTATAAAAACAGACTGAAATAACAGCCAGTTTGACCCTATGTTTTCAAGTGGAATGTGGCAAATTTAACTTTGTCCTTCAAGAGGCTATTGCAAAAGCTGTTTTCTATCAACATTGTCCCTAAATTCAGCAGCTACTGTGGCAGCTCAGAAAGAGACAGACTATTGTCAACACTGTCCAAAACAAACTGGAGAGAGAGAAAAAAAAAAAAAAAACCAAACAAATAAAACCAAACAGCAAGGTCAACATTTTCTGCTGGAAAATTTAGATTTTGCATTAATTCTGATACTCATCAAAATATGAGTACACAAGAAAACAGGAAACCTCTGTTTAATTCTCTGTGCTCTGTCCCTCAGTTTACTCATTAAAATTCTCTTAGCTCTTCTCCCACTACACATCTGCTGCTCCATCAAACTCGAAGTTTTTGTTATAAGAATAAAGATGTTTTAACCATGCTAAGTCCTCAAATGCTTTCAATTTAGTTTCAGCTGTACTTTGCATTACGGTATGATGAATCCGTCCAAATTCTATTGTTAAAATTTCCTGAGTAAAAGAGAACTTGCATGGAAACTATGCAAAAGAAGTAGCTGATTTGCAATGGGACACCAAATTAAGGCCAAATTGCAAAGCTATAAAGTGAAAATTGTGAAAATGTCTCAGCAGGAAAAATAATTTAAGTGCAGAGATAAGCAATTCAGCAAATATAAATGATTTTTTTTTTAACCAGGATATAACTGGACAGCAACTACTTTAAAACTACCATTTACAGCTTCTCAGAGGATAAAACAAAGGTCTTTTCAGTCTTTGTGACTCCAAAAGATTGGAAAGTAAAATGAATGAGGTGGTTTAAAAGTTGCATCCCATAAATCTGTCTCATTTTTTCTCTGAAATGGAAGAAAAAAGAATATCTGTTTAGACACGTACATAGGCCTGCCACCAAAATGATGCCCATATAAAGCAAAATCTCGCTTCTGAAAATGTTACTTGCAACCCTATGACATTATGTATTGCTTAATGAGAAAATGAGATCTATGCAGTCAGAATTAAAAATGTATCACGGCCCTTTTTCAAAGTCTCAACCAGCATTCCATCTCACTCAAGCAGCAAGAATAAAAATCATTAACATTTTGATGGTGTTCAAACACAGTCTAGAATTACTAAAATATTTGGGAAGCCATTCATTTATCAGTCCCTCTACATACTACTGGGGACTTTTCACCACCAAACATTTAATGCATAAGTCATGGCACCAAGTAAGTAAATACAAACTGTTAAAAAAATTAAAACCATGATTTCAGACGGCATAATAGCAAGATTAATGAAGGACCAGGATTAATCTGCTTAAAAGGGAAAAGGCAACCAAAATAATATTTCTGCTAGCATACTTTTCATTCTTAGTATTTTTCCAGTCAGCGTTTGGAAAGAGAAAGATGCATTAAAAGTCTTGCCGTCTGTTGCCGATGCCAAACTTCTCTTCTGAACTTTTCTTTACTCTTCACAGTGCAGCACTTCAATATTCTGTTTACTGTTTATCACAGTAGACTGTATTACTTAGCACAGCCACCTGCTTATGCATTTCCCTCTCCCTGCTGAGATCTGAAAACCAGCATTTACCAACTTCATAAATTCTGACAGCTTCTGTCAGACCTTCAAACTGGCCATATGTCAAATATACAGGGACCTTATGTGGCAGCACCTTCCATGACAAGGGGAAGGACTTCTCTTGTCCTACAGCTCTGGACTGGGGGGTGACATGGTTGGATTACCCCATTCCTTGTTATTCCCAGGGAGGTCTCTTCAAAAAGCTCCAGAGATGTTAATTTCCTGCATTCATGGGGTACCGAGTGTCCACAATAAAGCCCCTCTCTGCAGCCACTGCTTTTCAGGAACAGATCTATCCTTAGGTACAGCATTGTTTAATCCAGCAGTGAAGCCTGTGAGCCAACACCAGCTCGCTGTGGACCAGAGGGTGTGGTCTGGCTGCTCCCACCTCTGGCACACATAAACACCTCCTGGTGCTACGGAAGATAGTATAAAGATTAGATCTAAAACGAGAAGCTGTTTTTTTGCAACTCATTTGATCAGATCAATTATATCAAGGTCCTATGAGGAGGAATTGAATTAAAAATTTGATTTTTCAGGATTATAGAGAAAAATTATCAACCTCGTTTCAAAAGTAATCCTCAGTTATACTCCGATGCAAATTCTGAATACCATCTTGGACCTTACTACAGCTGGGCTTTGTTCTTAATATCATTCCTCAATTGGTTTCCATTTTTTACCCCAATTTCCCAGAAAGCCTACTTTTACATGTTCTGTTTCATCTCTTTTGAAAGTCAATCCCAACTGTAACCATGCCAAGTCACAGAACCAACACAAGAAGTCAGTGAACACCATGAGAACTCAGTGTAGAAGGGCTCACTTTGGCTCCTCATCAAAACTTGTTGGCCCTTCTCCAGTCCTGTATAAGGTAGCAGTATAGCCCAGGTTTTGCAGTCTGAACCACTGGTGGAAATTTTAAGCTCCCAGTCACTGCCTTAGGTGCACCTTTCCTCCAGTATTTATTTCTTAATCTGGGAAGCTGGCTTTGTAGTCCTCATTTTATGTTTTTTTTTCTTTTGCTTCATCTCTTTCCATTTCCACAGGGAACACCCACAGCCTGATCTTACAGACTTCTTTGTTTTCCAAAGAACTGCAGGATAACAGCTATGTTAACAAGAGGTTTGGCTCTAAATACTTGAATTGCTTAACTGTCTTAATTACTTTAACTTTGAACTGATTTATACCTCTGAGGACTTAGTGCAGTTAAGTATTTAAGCACTTTCTCCTGGCTGGGAACAATCCTGCTGAAGAGTTAAGGAGATCATGTAAACAGCTTCATGATTCTCAACTAAAATCTTTAATAGGGTATTTGCAGTTACTTGCTGGGTCACTTTACACATGTTTTGTTGGTATGTGTCTCAGACAAATGTGCTCGAAGATTATTTAAAAATTGTTTTGCAAAGAAATGTGAAAATGCTGTCCATATCGCGTTTTGCCTCAGAAATGTTATACTCCTACTGCAGAACTCCTCTTTCGGTTTGCTAAAAATAGTCTTTCAAAGGGACACTATGTGCTTTAAAGTTTGTTCCAATCTTCCCAAGTAATTTTTTACTTCTCTTAATAAGTCTCTTTTGAAGTACAACCTGCAGAGAAATAATGTCTTTCTCCATTGTTAATTTCTCACTGTACTTTGCTGTTGAATACCCTGTACTTAAGAATGATGGTTCAACTGTAATAATGCATTTGTAAAGAAAGGAACTATGAGGAATAAGGCTCAGAAAACCAGATATCTGACATATATGTGAAAATAAAGTGACAATACCAGATGAAGAAGAATGTAAAAGTGAACAAAAATGTGATTTTGCAGCCAGCTTTAATTTTTTTAATGAGGCAGTGTATTTTAAAACAGTGATTGAAATGCTGCTTGTCTCATCAGTTTCCCTCAGCTATCCTCACTGTTTCTAATGGATCCTCTACCCCAGCTCAGCTGCTTACCAGGAGGAACTTTGTTATATATCATTCTTATTTAAATTTCTCTTTGAAATTCCCTGGAATTCTAACTTGCCAATGGGGGCAAAAGTACATCTTTAGAAACCTGTGTCTTTCTTGTCTGACAGAAGTGTGAACAGCTACTCAATTAAAGGGAAATCCCCAATAAAGTAGGTGAAAGTACATGCTCCGATTCTATCTTTTTGATTTTATTATTAAATTTGTGGGTAGTCAGGAAAATGTTCCTCTCATTTTCCTTTTTTACAGTTCTTCTTTGCTACCACTGAGATTTTTCTTTTTGCAGAAAATCCTGCAGCTTAGTCTTAATATTAGCATTTTAAAGTTAAAAGATATCTAAGATAATTATGGAGATGATGGGAAGAGACAAATGGCAGAAGTAAAAGAATCAAAGTTTAAGATCTGTAAGAGATGGTTAAGACTTACGCTCCTAGGAAGAGAAAAAAGGAAGGGAATGTATGATTCTAAGCTAAGACCACTGAACCCGATGACGCTTTAGAAAATGCAAACCTTATTTACCTGTGCAATCATGTCTGCGGTTTCAGAGTAACTGCGGCACTTTTTCACAGCTGAACGAGCCAAAAAGTCATCAATCAGCCTTATGCCAATGCTGTATCCCCTAAGGAGGAAACAAGGAAACGTAACATTCAAAATGGGGAGCTTCTTTCCACCTACCATCTCCCGAATGCGTCTCTTGCGCTTCCTCAGCAGAACAGCTGCATGTTCCTAATTGAGTGACTTTAATGACAACAGATTTTGCTGGTCTACATTCTTCTTTCTACCACATTCTGCAGCACGGTGGGACCGCTGTTCATGTAATGATTCAAGGAATCATACTTCTTTAAGCATGATACTCCTGGCAAGGATGATCTGAATTGTCTACAGAGTTCGTCTGTACATTGTCTGTACATACAGACACCAAATCCTGGGCACCCTCATTGCAGCACTCAGGAAATTCACTCACACCTGATCTCTTCCACTTTCTCCTCTTACTTCTTCACCTCATTTTTCACTCTTCCTTCTCAATTACCTGTTTGTCTTTTTTTCTAACATGTTATCTCCCTCTATCTAATAAGGTGATGAAAAAAAAATCCAGAGGTTGTTAGTTAACACAGAGTTTCAGTACACCACCACCTCCATTTTGTATTTAAAATACTAAAATTTTTTTAAAAGATAAATAAAAAAGGATGGTAGATAATGGAATTTTTATTAAAAAAATATTCATTCCTAGCTCTGACACATTAACAAAGGTCAATAACTTCTTAGTGTGCAAAACAGCTGTGACTCCAAACATTTTCTGAAAAATGGAAAGAGACTGACACAAATGTTATATAACGACAGGTACTCAGTTCAGAACTGTTTTTAGGAAATTTTTCATTTCCAATTATGTGGATGTAGGCAGTGTCTGCTTCTTTGTCGGAGGCCCTACACCCTCAGTGAAGCAGCCTGAACTCGGTGGAGTTTCTTACTGGTTTGTGTACAACGTCTTTGGCAAGAAGACAAACAGTGATCTGATGCCTGATGTGATGACAAAACCAAAAAGTGTGTTTGGCACACACACATCTTTGGTGAAGATTAAAATTGCAGTGTGTCACGTGTCTAGAAACAATTACATATTTATCTATTGCCGGAGTATCAATATCAATAACACTTGGCAAACGTGTCATCAGCACTTAGCAAGGTGACATTAGTGACATACAAGACTACTTAGATACTTTTCAACTTTTATGCCTTAGATTTGCAAAGTCAAATTAATAACAGACTGGTAAGCAGCTACTTGGCAACTGTACAGTGAAAAACACCCTTCTCACTACAGACTATGTATGTACACAGACAGAGAGAGACAGGTACACTGTCCCCACCTGTCACACATCTGCTGAGCTGTGAGGTTTCTTTCTGAACCTGGGCTGTTTTCATAATCACAGAAGTAAAGAACACGTCATTTTAATGAAACCTGTCATTATATATTATCAAGTCTTCCTCAAACCAAAAAGATTTTACAGAAACAACTGCAATAATGAAAATATAAGGAGCAAAATATGTCTCCACATCTTCCAAAACTGCTCTCTAATAATTTCTACCATGGCATCATTAAAAAAGCTTGTGCATTTTTTAAATCTGTGATTTTCACCAGGGCTGAATGAGAGACGAATATAAAAAAATATCTGAGGGATGTTATCCCTTATAAGTTTGTGAATAAATTACTTTTCTTTTTTCCAAACAATGGGGTCTTTGGGTTTTTTTACTCTAATGGATAGTTATTGGACAACAGCTAGTTTGCAAACTTTCAGGTTACTAGTAAAGTGGTCAGGGTATTCTGTCCATTGTGATTGTTGTAAATCCATTTTGTATGTCCACTTTTCCCAGAAGCATAAGCCTTACTGTTCTGCCAAAGACCTGACTATATTTTCTTATTAACCAGCTCAGAAGTTTTTTCTTGCTGATTTTCCGCGATGTAATTATTTTTATGGTAGTGAATGTCAGCATGACAAGGTTTGTAAACATAGGATCTTCATCTTCCAAAGAGGTTATCCACTTGAAAATCTATCCTTGTTGACCTTTTGTGCTATCTCACTCATTGCTGTATGGTCTTTTAAAGGCCAGAGGCCCATTTGCCCCTAACCCATTGAGGGATATAGGATGTGAAATTTAGAAGATTATATTAATAATTAGCATAAATAAAGGATCAGCAAGGAACAAGTGTAAGCTATGAAAACAATCCTGACACTTTTCCTCAGAGAATTAAAAAGCTAATTGTTGATCTTAAATCACAAATTAGGGCTATTTGTGTTGACAAAATGTCGAACTTTTTCCCTGTCTTCTCTGTAACCATAGACAAAATGCTGGAACTTGTAAGATAACAAACAAAAAGCTAAAAGGTAATATATATGTAAACAAATAGCATTATGGATAAAACCAAACATTTAAAGCAGTACTTACATTTTATCTAAACAGGCATTGACATCTTCATCTTTTTCATAGTCCTTGCACAGCTGGGCTACCAAAGCCCCATATGTGAGTACAAAAAGTTCTCTGCTCTGTCAGAAAAGATGAAAATTGAAAATGAAGCTAACTAGAATCCAACTTTTCTGTGGTTTTGAGCTGCTGCTGTATTAAAAGCAAGTGAAAATAACATTTGCTTTTACAAGGAAACTTTTGTCCATGGATGCATAATCACTAAAAACCAGATTCCAAGTGGGACAGAATCTATATCGATCCTCATTTGAGTTTGTAAGGGATTTTGCTTGTCAGAAGTACCATTTCTTGGATACTCAGTTACTGTCATCGGGTGCATTCTTGCATCTTATAAGTGTATGTTGGCTGGATTGACAAATGCTGTTAAGTGCCATTCAAGAATAATGACAAACAGTGGCAGGAAGAGTAAAAGAGGCAATGAGCCTCTTTTGCAGTAGGAGCAACAGTTCACAATGGTACAGCTGATCTGATTCAGATTATTAGCTGCTTTCTCCAAAAAAGTAAAAAGTAGATAAAAATTCAGCTAAGAATAATGAAAAAATTCTATAATTCAGCACAAGTGTAAAGAATAGCAACAAGATGAAGGAGATGGATGAGGGTTACAGCCCCTTGCCCAAGGAACATGGAGAGCAACTGAAGATGCCAAAGGTATATCTCTGCACTGATCCTGTCATGAGCACTCGTGTGGAGTCTTCAGCTGTGCAACAGTCTGGAGGGAAGTTTCCTTCTCTCCCTGCCCTGCTACGTCACATCCATGCACTGCAGAACTGTCTGCATTTAGCAGGAGTAGCAGCTGGCCTTCAGGCGAGAGATTAGGTTGACTCTTAGTAAACTTCTTGGACAGGAATTAATTAAAGGAAATGCTGCAGCCCTGTGGCATATGGTCAGACCGGAGCTGCTTTTTGTCTCCAGCCTGTGGAAGAATAATAGTGAATACCAATAAAAACAATAGAACAAATCACACTAGCAAAGTAAGAACAGCTTGGCGGAAAGATTTCTTCCTGCTTCCTTTGCATCAGAAATTTGATCAGTGTTGCTGTTTTAACAAGTCACTGTTTAAAATCTTAAGCAGAACCATTTTCCAAACTCATTTTAGTGATAACTCCTGTTTAAAGTAATATTGTACTCTTGGCCAAATTATCATTAACAAATTTTCAATGGAGTAAATGGATGTCATACAGGTCCTGTATTGTTTTATTATTGTTCAGCAAAAAATCTCTGTTGTAACAAGAAAGTTACCTTAGAGAAACTTAAGCATAATATATCAACATAATCATATTTATCAGCCACACTTGCAATCCTTTGAAATACTTTTTGACCATAAACTTAGGTACATTTACTGTAATTATTTAACACTCTTCCATTTCTTTTTCAGTGGAGACCTCTGTCCTCTTTTCAGAAATTGATACAACATTGTCCTAAAGCCTTCTGGAATTTTTCCACTGCCCAATCTCTCAAAAATCACCATTCACCATACAGAAAGCCCTAAGACTAAACTCCTGAAGAAAGGTTTGTGTGGAATCAAACCATTCAAGCACAGAATAGAGATCTTCTCTCTGTGTTTCATTGAATAACTATCTAACCACAGAGGTACATAAACTTACCTGGCATTTATATTTTAGATCATAAACACTTGAAGCACTTAGACCTCTGCTTCTGAACAGATTTCAGCCTCAGAAACTTTGTGCCCCTCTTTCCCAAGCCTGTACAGAATCCCGGCATTAGGAATAGTAGCCATAAATGCTGCCAGCAGCTCAGCTCCGGTACCACCAATCTTATCCTCATCTTTCCAGTACTTTCAGACTGTTCAGAAACATGAGTGTATAAAAGGCATCAATAAAATAACAGGTTATTCTTACTCCATGCACAGTTTTAATAACACATTACAAAAATGTCTTACTATTTTGTGGTTCTCTTGCTTTCTTCCTGGTGACCGAGACATGTTGCTCGTGTAACTCCTGATGTATTTGATCGTCAGTTTATATCTTTTCTTCCTCAAGCAGCACAGTTTTCTCTCAATCACTGTAGTTCCTCTTTCTCTTCTCTTAAGTTTCCTCCTCTCTGCTCTTCTGTCTTTTGCATGAGATGTGTTTGCTGCAGTCTGTAATGCTGCTGATGCTCCTCCTATTCTCTGCATGCACCGAGCCCTTTGGGAGGAATTTGACTGGCAACAGATCTGCCACTGTTCCCAACATAGATAACCACTCTGTCCATAGGAATGGTTTGTAATCAAATGCACAGCTAACAGACATGGGTAGTCAAACAGGACAGCCCTAAGAGATTCACAGGTCTTAGGTTTTTAGGGACAGCAAAATTATGTTGTTGTTTGTCTCAGACTTTGATGTTTGGAGAGCTGACAAAAACTTCCTCTCTGAAGAATAACAACATAATTGCAAAATACTGCTGTACAAGGTAATTAAAAATTGATTGTTTTCAATCTAAAGAAGCTGTAGTCTTCTCCCAGTCTGACTGCTGTAGTCTGGTGAGTTAATGTCTGCCTGAGCACAGAAATTGTGTCTTTTAAGGCACTGCTACCACCGTGTTTGTGTAAAGCTGCCAGGACAGATCGAGAGAACTCAGCTTCCCAGATTAATAAACTCTGTACCTGCTACAGATGCCAGCTTGTGCAAATGGCACTTTCATTAACAATGTTCCTAGGGGGTATTCTATCATTCTTAACCTGTTAGAGCCCCTAAGTCTTAATATCCTCCTAAGAACATCCAGGCTTAGTTCATCTATTTTCCCCTGTGGTAAATTTGTTCTATGTGGTAGCTTAGATTTGCAATGAGTTTCTACTATGGTCACTGGTGAATTTAGAAATTAATTAGGTAGTTGTCATTCCTTATAGGACTTACCTGCACCTACATTCCCACTGATTTCTCTCAGGAAAGCAAGTAAAAATGTATGGCCTCCTCTGAATGTCATGCTGTTATTAAATTTCTGTTAACTAATAGATCCAGGGCTAGAGTAAGATTACAGATATTTACTACTACAGATACACAGAAAGCATTCAGATGTGATTCATTTGGGATTAGGAAGATTAGTTCACTTTAAAAAATGGTAAAGTTATGACACAATTCAATAATGAAAAATGAAACAGATAAAAGGATTTTCACCTTTTCCTGTGTAAAGCTTAGTCATCCTAACAGCTTTTATTTTACACAGAATGAACTGGTATTGACAATTTTACGATGCAATACTTCTTCCACTTTTTTTTTGCAGGTGCTCTTCTGGCCTTGTAAAGTCTTGTTCCATTTTATAAGTGAAACTATTGTAGGTACTTTCCACATCTAAATTTAAACAAATTTTAAAAGCCAGGAGTGACAATACTCTAGATAGTTACTTACATTTCTAAATTGAGTCTGAGAAGGGTTTGTTTCTCTGATTGTCTCCAACTGGCAACAAGCACCAAATATGCCTCGCACTGAAAGAGTAATCCCATATTCCATAAGAAAGTGTACTGTATTACATAAAAAAAAAAAACCAAAACTGTAAAAGATTATCATTAGTGTAATTTAACTTCAGTGAACCCATCACAAAGCACTTAAGGTTACCCATAAATGAACACAATTTTATTTATCCGGTCCAGAATATATGGGTAAATTACTTCAGCCTGCATTATTAATACCGTAATTATGAAAAAACCCTGTGCACTGGACAGTGCAATGCATGATTAGGACACGTCACCATCCTTTGAAAAATACATATGTGCCCACATGTACACAAGTAAATTCACACATATATTGCTATGTATTGAGTAGAATGTATTGCATTTTGAAAGGTTTGCACATGATTGAGAAAATGAAGCTGAAATGGTGTGTCCAAATAAACTGGGGATTCGGTGGCTCCAGTGAGGGAAACAAGTCCTTTGTGGGCTGTCTCGAAGCCCTGTGAAAAGAATAGAGGTGGGCACATATCTGGCACCTGGTTTAATCCTGAACATGTACTTGTTACAAGTAATCCAAGGCAATTGGAATAGTGAGAAAGTTAGCATTCACCCTCCACCTCCCTTTCTGTCACATTTTTTAGGAGAGAAATTTAGCCTTCAGCCCCAAGAAGGTCAGTCTGGCACACTGCTTGAGCATTGGACTACACCAGTTCTCTTCATTCCCATCAAACTAAAAAACAAAAAACCAATCACTAAATACATCCCGAAGCTCAAAAGCACAAACAAAAGCGTGCGCCAGCACCCTGTCTCTTGCAATGGACTGGCTATTATGGGAAAGCTGATACCTGTAGAGGTAAGTACATGATTTCTTTGGTAGTACAAGGATTCTCACAAACATGAATATCCCAGAGCAGAGTGCAACATAGAAGTAAATAATAAATTAGATATTGCCTAATTAGAAAGCCTAAAAAAAAAAGTGAAAAAACTCTTTGAGCCTAAACAAGAATGAATTACCACAAAAGATGGTTTTCCAAATTTGTAAAATACAGGGTCAAGCTTTTGTTTGCTCTCCATTTTCCAGATGGACAGACCTTGTATTAAATTTTCTCTAACAGAAAATAGAATTCTTTCAAATCACAAGAAGGTAGGTGTTGAGGGTTTGAAGCTATGTGAAGAAACCCTCATATCACACGAGTGCTTTTACTAAAAGTCCAGGGTGGCTGCTGCTTTGACCGTGTTTCCAAATAAAGCAATGCTATTGCTGTCACTTTGCAGTAGTGCCCTGCCTGGGAAGCATTCTCAGTTTGACCTGCTGAAACTTCCTTGGTTAGGTTATGTTTCTCAAGAGGGTGCTTTGAGATTTGAGTGCCTCCCTTCTGCCCTCTGCAGGGACCTAAAATCTCATAATTTTGCCTGTAAAACACAGCTGAATTCTGAAGTGAAATACGTACGTTTTAAAAAATCATTAACAGGTTTCTGTTCTTCCCTTAACATAAAACTTATTATTTTTTTCATCAGTGCTTGTCCTGGTTACGGGGAGAGGAACTTCTCTCTTAACCAGGCCAAAGTGATCATGAAAATGACTTGGCAATCTGAACCCAACCTTGGCAGGTCACAGGACACGGGCAGTGCTCCCCTCTGCTCCCAAGGAAATCTGTCACACAGGTACTTTCACAGCATGCTTTCTAACATGCATAGGTAGGCTTGACATCCATGCAAAATAGAACTCAAAACACAGCTAGAGGACCCAAAGAACATCAGCCTTTTGGCTGCTGAGTGATGAAAACACGTGTGCAGGACCAGAGAGACCAGGATTCAGTCTCCTCCTCCAAACTTCAGATAGAAAACAGAAGATCACTTTCCTCTTTCTCCCTTCCTTTCCCTGGGCATTAGATAACAAAATCCTGGTCTTTTTTTGATCCAATAAATATCAAAATCCTCTCTGTGGGGAAACTAAGCACAACTGGTAGAGCTATGGTAGGAAAGCTGGAGAGCACAGCTTTATTGAAGCACAGTCACACCACATCGCTAATAATAATGGAGCTTTTGGAAGAAAGAGATGAGTGAGTGAGTTTTTACTAGATCAGGTGGAGAAGAGAGCTGAAACCAAACTCTCTATTCTGCCATGGTTGCTTTATTTCAATAAAAAGCAAACAGGAGAATAAAAAACTGTTTGCTGTGTATGGGAAAGTGAAATATGTCTTCCAATAACCATGTTTTAAAAGAAATGACAAATGATTCTCATTCCTTAAAAAAAAAAAAAATCTCTTTTTCTCATAAGTGAGGCTACTGGCAGTGAGTTCAAGCTTACAGAGCTCTGCAATATGAAAAGCAAAACCATGACTACGGTTTGTTCATGTATCCTGTTTGCCTCAGATGTCAGCTGCAAGCATCTTTTTGCCTCACAGGCCAGCCAGCTGTCACCTCAGATAGTGGTATTTTGGATTGCATCCAGTCCTAACTCTTCCTGGGAATTGGATAAAGAGCCTAAATGTCCACCTCAGGACCCTGGGTTCCTCTGCAAAGGCAAGTACTTAAAGGTTTGATGTGCCACCCAAGCTCTTAATTGGATCCAACCCTGTAATTTGTTCCATAATAGGATGACCCAGCAGGATCATTTACAGCAGAGCATGAAAGCAAATGCCAAAGAATGAAAATGCAGAAGTACAAAGTTGTTGTATTGATTGTATAAATTGCCTCATTCAACAGCCTCAGGCTTACTATTAATATTTCAGTGTTGGACACCACTTCAGTTTCACATCTAATGTGTTTCTCGAGTAAACAAGTGATGCTTGGGAAAGCCTTCCTTCCTGATAAACAAAATAAGACACAGGTTCCCAAAGAAATCTCAGAAGGAATCAATCAGAGATTTTAAAATGAACTGAGACATAATGGAAGACTCTTACAAAATAATTTTGTAGTAGCCTGATAGGATTATTTCACTGATTTTTTTTTCAAAATATAATGTCCCTAGTACCAAAAAAAAGTTACTGAAAATCCTGTGATATTGAAAGAAAATGAAGGTTTAAAATGGCAATCTTCAGACAGCCCTGGGATTTCACTGTGCTATTTCTCTGCCATCCAAGCAGACACCATGGGTGCTAAAACAGCTGTTTGAGATGAAACTTCTTATTAGCAACCCTCTCTGCAAAGGGGAGAGAAGAGGCTGTGCAGACAGACACTATTATATCACACAACCAAATCCACACAGATAGATGTCTGTAATGGGAAGGCAGTTTTCCCCATAATCTTTCTGGATAACTTGTTTTCTTTTCTTGGTAAGAATGTTTATATGACAGACAGTCAGACTTTTCAGTACTTAAACAAAAGTATTTGCATATTCAGATCAGCCTAGGTTATGCAATGCATAGAACTAGTGGATAGCATGACCACTGAAAAAGTGTGGTCCAGAGAAAATCATCAAGAGTGAAAGGTTTTCAATTTTTCAGGCCCCTGCTTAAGGCTTGATTTGTGAGAGATGCTCAGAGCCCAGGTCATATATCCCAATATCCAGTAGCCACTTTTGGAAACGCTTGATTGAAAAATTTATATCTGTCTCTGTCCATGGAATGGGACTGACTATACTTGCAGAAAATCTTAAAACTTGTGATCACAAGTATGCTATATAAATACTAGCTGGCTTGACATTTTGTGAAGTGAATTGCAGATTATATATATATTACAAAACAAAGAAACCACCCAAAAAAACCCCAAACAACAACAAAAAACCACCTAACTTTCCAAAGGAAACGTTCAGCACTGTTAGGAAAAGAGACATGCCAGCTTCTTGCCACCTACAGGCAAAACACTAAAATCTTCATGATCCAGCAGCTAACTACATCTCAGATTCCAGTGTTTGGACAATGAATTGCCCCAGAACTGACATAAAGTGCAAACGGCACTGAGATTCCAATCATTATGAAACTTTCAGAATATTAATTTTATTTTAAAGTAGAAGCATTTAAAATAACCCATTTTTTAAGAATCAGTCCATTTGCCAAGGATTTGTTTGGATGATCTTTTATGAAGAACAGCTGGAAGGCTCCCTTTTTTTTTTCCTAGCCATGTTTCTGCTAATTACTACTGATTAGCAAACAGCTTGGAAATTAACCCTGACAGGTTAGCCATCAGTTTAATAGCACTGCATGTCATCCAAAAGGTAGGGGGAATTTATTGTTAATTTCAGACAATTAGCAAGGGGCTGGCAGAGCTCACAACAGCCTAAAAGCTCAATTTTCCAGAACAGCTGAGATAAATTACTGAATCAATTAAAACACATCAGTGGATGTCTGCAAGCATACTTAAAGCTAGCAAACAAGCCACTGAAAATTGGTGGGAGGAGAAAGACTAGTAGGGGGGTTTCTGGTGTTGTGTTGGGTGGTATGCTTTTCAAGCTGTTGGTGTTTATTCTGCTCTGCCATTAACACTAGTTAAATACAACTAAAAGCTAGTGCTGACTTAAGGCAAAAGAATCTGGTAAAGAACAGGATCAAAAATGACTTTCCTTCCCAAGTGGTTAACTTTTCTAAAGGGCAAGGAGGTTGTTCTTGCCAATGCAATAATTGCAATATTGACAATTGGCGGGCAGCAGCTTTTCTCTTTTTTCACATTCAGCTGTCCCTGTCACATTGGACAGAACCTTATCTATGGGCTGGCTTTCCTAGGAGTGCCTGCACTGATCCTTCTGATTGTTGGCTATGCCCTGAACAACCAGACTTGGAGGCTGGTTACGGGCAAAAGGTCTCGTTTTGAGAAGGTGACTTCATCAAACC
Source organism: Falcunculus frontatus (assembly GCA_013398115.1). Lineage (NCBI taxonomy): Eukaryota > Metazoa > Chordata > Aves > Passeriformes > Falcunculus > Falcunculus frontatus. The sequence goes on from VZRV01009044.1 coordinate 584,130, forward strand.
AGTTGCTGAAATGCAAGCTGGTCTGCTTTGTCTTGTGCAGCATCACTGGGAGGGCTCTGGTTGCTCCAGTCACGTGGCTTGCTGTCACCCTGATAAATGGCTCCTATTATATCTGTGCTGTGAGTGAGTATGTCCCTGTGTATTACTATGGAGCTGCTCCCAATGTTACTGCCAGTGAACGCAGTAGGATACTGGCTACGTTTCCCTGCAGTCAGCTGGTTCCTCCAGAGCTGACCCGGGCAAGAGATGAAGTGATTCTCCTCCTCAGATACCAGTCACAAGTGAGTAACTCGTGTTGCTTCTGTTGCCTGTGAACCTGATGAGAGGTGGAGCTGATTCAGCAGGCAAAGCGTTAGGATAAAATGAGATCAGTGTCCTCTGTCTTGAGTGCTAAATCTCTGTGTGTTTTGAAGCCTGTTTTTTATTTCAAGTGAAACTGAACTTTAGGTATATAAACTACTCTCTGGTTGTCCCATTTGTTACCTGCTACCAAAGGATATACTCTTCCTTGTGTAGTATCCTGAAAAGTATTATCAAGTAAGACAAATGGAAGTTCGAGAGCCAGGGAGGGTATAAAGTTTCTTCATTAAAGCGGAAGAAGCATGTGACTAAGAGGCCCATGCTGTGAGAGTTTCATGTGAACCCATGTAAAATCTTGGGGTTTAGACCAGACTCAATTCTAAAGGTTTGCATACTGGATAAATAATAGGCAGAGAATTAAGTTGTCACTTCAGAGAAAATTGCTTTTAAACAGGCTGTAAGCTAATACAGTCTAGGAATTAGATGGTTTATCTTCTAACAGTAATAGCTGAGAGAGCAATATACCCAAAAATGTACAGGAGAACTTTCTTAAACCTGACAGGAACAAGTGATTTTACTACACAGCTGCCTCCAGTAGGCACGGACTGGGTTTGGTGATAACAGACCCTTTCCAGGCTTATACCTTGTTAATGCTGTTATTTAAGAAAAGCAAGTAAAGATCATCTTAGGGGTTTTCTGCTGCTCGAAAGTTACCACTCTGAGTATTTTCAGCTCTAACGGCTATTTTCTTTTTTTTCCTTTCTATAAGGTGGCTGGCTGGCTTCTGATTGCTGTGGTAGTCATCACTGTGTTCCTTTCTTACTGCCTGGCAAGCTGTTTCTCCCCGCTCAGCTTTCTACATTTCAGATACTGGAGCAGCTATATCCACAATGAGCAGGAGCTCTTCGACGAGGCGACAGAGCAGCACTCCAGGCTCTATGCCATGCAGCATGTGAAGAAGTTCTTTGGCTTTGTCCCAGGAAATGAGAACGTAAAGGAAATTCGTATCCCATCCCTCAGGGAGTGGCAAGCCATTTCTGGACTGGCCTTTCTGAAACGAGTGGATGAGGAGCACTATGATTACAGCCTCCTCCATGACTGGGCACTCAAGGAGCGTGCAAATGGAAAATACCTAAGGATTGATGAAGATGCTGGGATCATAACACAGCTCTGAAGATCCAAGCCCCCACAATACTTTGCAGAAAAGCGGGAACCTGTCTAGCCCTGTATCACATCTGAGCTGCTCTGGAACTTTCCAATACAGTATTACATTGATGTAGAAAGTATGTGAGCAAGTGCTTCTTATTAATGTAGTCCTTTAGCACATGCTTATAGATGCCTTTACTGATGGCATTTTGACTCCTGTGGGATGTGGTGATCTATGCCTAGATTAGGGTGGGTTATTTCAAGCTTCATCTCTCTGCTTTCTAATGGTTGTGCTAAAGGATAAGTATACACTGAAAAAGTTATTTGCAAATGCTTTTTTTTTCTTTTCATTAAAAGGATCTTTAATAGGTAGACCTTGATTGGATCCTACGAATTGGTCCATTCTGTATAGAGCAAGGGCAGCTTTTCACTAGTGACACCTAGCAGAAATTACTTATTTCTCCTCTTCCACTTTTTTTTTTGTATTATATAAGTAAACTACACTGAGCTAACTACTAGTTAAGTCTGGGGCTACAGTAGCACATAAGAAACATATGGGGAAATTTTATCATCAAAGGCTGAGTTTAGATACAATGTTGAGAGAACTTTCAATTCTGATAAGGAGATTAAAATCCCCACTGAGGCACATGGTAGAGGTGTGCAACATATAGCAGCTGCATGAACAAACACTTGACATATGGCAAACTGAGTTGAAATGTATCCTGGCTGAAAGCAATAGCAAGGTCAGTCTCCTTTTTGGAAATACTTCAAAATCTCGAAGGTGTTTGTGTGCTTGCCTACTGTACAAATAGCAAATGAGGATGGGAAAAATCTCAGTCTGTGCAGAAGAGTTTGCTTTGCCTCTATAAGCTTGTAATTTATACATATAACCGGCTCATGAATATTACTGTGATTAAAAACTACTGAATTTTGTGAAAATGGGCTTAATGATGTTTTTGTGTTAAGTCAGTTTGGTATGATGTGATATTAATCATCTCCTCTCTAACTCTAAGCGGGAGGGAAATGCATATCATTTTTTTTAATGCTTCCTGTATTACCTTGCCATGCACACATATACATGTGGGCTCCACAGCCATGTGCTATACTGTAGGATGCTATCTGCTACTAATAAATGACCCCAGGGGCTTGAAGTAGAAAAATCTAATTAGTTAGTACGTTTTACTAGAAAATGCAGGAGCCAGAACTGCTCTGTCACTCGTCTCTTCATCTGGATAGGGGAGAGAGAATCCAAGGAAAGGGTTGAGATAAGGACAGGCAGAGGTCACTCAGCAGTTACTGTCAAGGGCAAAACAGACTTCACTTGGAGAAATTATTTTATTACCAATGAAATCAGAGTGGGATAGTGACAACCAAACCCAAATCTTAAAGTACCTTTCCCCACCACCTTCCTTCTTCCTGGGCTTAGCTCCACTCACAAATTTCCTCTCTTCTCCTCCTCCAGTGGCACAGGGGCTGTGTGAGTGAATGGGGGTTGCAGTCAGTTCATCACACATTGTCTCTGCTGCTCCTTCCTCCTTGGAGGGAGGGCTCCTCACAACTTCCCCCTGCTCCAGCATGGGGTACCTCCTTCCAGGAAACAGCCCTCCACCAACTTCTCCAGTGTGAGTCCTTTCCAGAAGCTGCAGTTCTTCATGAACTGCTCCACTGTGGGTCCCTTCCATGGGGTGCAGCCCTTCAGGACCCACCTGTTCCAGAGTAGGTCCCCTGCAGGGTCACAAGTCCTGCCAGGAAACCTGTTTCATTGTGGGCTCCTCTGTCCACAGGTCTTGCCAAGAGTCTGTTCCAGCATAGGCCCCCAGTGGGGTCACAGTCTCCTACAGACATCCACCTGCTTCAGCATGGGCTCTTCCATGGGATACAGGTGGATGTTTCACCAGGCACCTCCACGGGCTGCACAGGAATCTCTGCGCCAGAGCCTGCAGCACTTCCTTCCCCTCCTTCACCAAACTTGGTGTCTGCAGAGCTGTTGTTCTCACATATTCTCACTCTGACTGCAGTTTCTGTTGCTCAGGATCTTTTCCTCCCTTCTTAAATCTGTTATCTCAGAGGTGCTGCCACCATTCCTGATGGTGCTCAGCCTTGGCCACCGGTGGGTCCGTCTTGGAGCTGGCTGGCATTGGCTCTGTAGGACACAGGGGAAGCTTCTGGCACCTTCTCATAGAAGGCACCCTCGTAGTGCCCCAGCTACCAAAATCTAGCCATGCAAACCTAATAAAAGGTAATGGAACTGCACTGCTTATGTGAACTCCTTAGGAAACAAAGTACCTCTAATAGTAACATAACTTCTGACTTAATTTTAAAAGTATTTGTGTTTTTTTTATTTAAGATGGAACACTGTAACCTGGAACACATGCAACTGATTTGTGTATCTGAAAGTTTTGATAAAAAAACCCTATGCTGATGTCTGATCCAAATGACAAAAAACTGCTGTCTTTAGTCTTTGTGAATTCTTTCTATTTCTTCTATTGGTTTACAGTACTACTATAAAATGATGCAATACTTGCAGTTAAGAGTGAGCTGTAAAATTCTTTTAATTTCTTGTTCACCTAATTTTTAAATTAAGCTTCATGGTTTCTGATTTTGTCCCGGTTATTATTTGGCCTGTAGTTTTCTTAACAGTATATAATTTAAAAAACTGAGTGGAAATACTAACTGTATCTGTCACTGTGAAGTCAGCCTGCCAATAGACTATCACCCTGTTAGCATATATTAATCTATAGTACTACAGCTGTAATATTTTAAGTCATTTGGTGTATTTCCCTTTACTCCTCTGTTCTTTGAAGCACGTCATGGACTGGTAGTGAAGGCACAGCTTTCAAATGAATTCGAGATTACAGACTAATCTATGAGTTAGTACAGTTGAATGGTCAAACTATGCCTGCTAAAATGAGTCGTCTTACCCAAGAATCAACTTAGAATTCCAGTTTGCTCACTTGAAAATTATTCTCTTTATGTCCATGGTAAAAGTTTTCTGGAAACCCTGGGCTTATAATACGTATGTGTGGGAAAATTGCCAGCCATGGGGCCAGGAACCCGATGCGCCTTAAAACTACTCTGTGTAGCAAGTACCCATCAGGGTCTGCTGTTGTTTAACCCTCGACAGTCTTAAATTCATCCTTGCAGGTAATCCAAGCCCAAAGCATGGCAGCTCCCAATCTCGTTAGCCCTGATGATTCGTGTTCTGCACATCCATCATGGTGATGCTGCCGATGTGACGAGACTGCCGAAATCACGGCGAACGTTTCCTGGGAAGTTTACGGCTGCTGTTTAACTTCAAGCTGCAAATCACCAGCTGCATCAAATAAATCTCCAGTTTCTGGCAGAAATGACATTCAGCTGCCTTCACGGTACCCGTACGCAATACCTAGTGCACCGGGTTTGAATCCTCTTCCGTTTGCTGATCCCTGTAAATTTTCAAGGGAAGGACGTCCAAGGGTGAACCATACCATCACTAGTCCGTGGAACACAGGGACTGCAACCTCAGCTCTGCCAAAGCCGCCGCTCCCGGGAGAGGCGGGGATGGCACCACGATCGTTCCTGCACGCCAGGTACGGTCCGTCCCGCCCGGAGCTGAGCGCCAGGCAGCGAGTGCTGGAATTAACTGAGCAGCGGGCACCGCGATTCTGAAGACGAGCGGGGACGAGCCAGGCCGGCTCCGCCTGCCCGCCCTCCCGCGCTGGCAGCTGCGCCGCCTCTCTCCCTCCGTCCCTCCCTCCGTCCGTCCGCCGGTGCAGCCCAGCCCAGCCCAGCCCAGCCCAGAGGCGGCATCCCCGCCTATCGCGAGCGCGAGGCATGCTAGGAAGGGCCGGGACAGGCGCCGGGACAACGCAGGCGCGGGCGGGGGTGGCGGTGTCGCGGTGCGGGCGGCCCATGGCCGTGGGCGGCGGGCCACGATGACCGACTACAGCGAGGAGCAGCGCAACGAGCTGGAGGCGCTGGAGTCCATCTACCCGGACTCGTTCACGGGTGCGGGACCGCGCCGGGGCCGCGCTCGCAGCCGGCGTGCGGGGGGAGGAGCGGGAGGCCGCGCCGGGGCTGCCGCGGGTCCCGCGGGGGCTCGTAGCCGCGCGGCTCGGGTGGGTGCTCGGGATGTCCGTTCGCTTTCCCTGGCCGGGAAAAGCAGAGCGCTTGATGGCTCTTGTGGCCCGGTGCGAGTGCGCTGCCCCTGCCGCCTTTAGCGTCGTGGCACGGCAGCCAGCCCGGCGTGGGCACCCGGTCCCGTGTGCTGGAAGGATGCTCTTCGGAGAAGCCTTTCAAAAGATGCGGCCCTAGGTGGGAATCGCGGAATTGGCTTGTGTGCTGACCGATTTTCCTTTCCAGTAGCAAGCCTGTCTCGACCGTAAGGGACGGGATGGTTTGGGGTCCTTAAAGGTGCTGTTTCCTCCGTAAATGTATTGCCACTACCTGCCTTATTCCATTGCACGTAGAAAAAAGGCAAGTTTTAATTCCCTGGTGCAGCATGTTATATTGCTGAAACTTTCATGTTGTGGATACATTGGTTCATCAGTTTTTCAGGATTTTCAATTTACCATCAAACAATCAAGAGTATCTACCATGCCGGCTAATCCAACATGATTTTTGGCATTCGGTGTCCAGTGAATATTAACAGTGGGAAAATCGCGGCATTTTCTATTTCCTTCCTGCACAGTATCTACTCTGCTAGAGTTCCACAGCATCTTACTTGGCAGTAACTTCACCACACAGACATTTACCAAGTACAATTGCCCATTACTTCAATCTGAAAATCTTTTCAGGTCTCCAGTTTTATATTAAAGGTATATGAATTGATTCCTGGTAGCTGGGAATGCTGGATATCTGATACTGATATGGAAGTAATATTCTTTCATACAGCCTCTATTCTGATACTTACTCAAAGTTATTGTTCACTCATTTCATGCTTTTATGTCCAAGAGAAGAGAGAGGAAGGAATGAAGATTGTAGTAGTACATTAGCAATTAAGCAGAATTCAGTTGATACTCTGAGAGCATGTGCACTAATTTGGGCATAGGTTATAACAGTGATGCAGAGCAGTCCTTAGATGAGGATATGGTCTGCAACCCACAGTTGTGCAAAGAGGTTTATAGCCTGTGAAACACAGGTCATAGCTCTTGCTGTGTTGTGTTGTCTATAAGAGCTGCGTGCTGTCTGTCTTCTAGCTGCCTAATTCACACACTTTCATCCTAGTACATTTCTTGGTTAGTATTTCTTACATTAAGCTGTCTTAAATATAGGTGCAGGCATACTGTAAAAATAGTCCAGGGTCAGGAGTGCACTGGATGCTCATCACACACGTCTAGCGCAGTAAAGCAAATTAACTTTGGTAGTTTCCTGCACACAGTCAGTGCACTGCCAGAAGTAGTTTGATTTGATTTGCACTTTCTGGAACAGTGAAACTTCCAGAAGAGAAAGTTTTCCAAAAGTGAAACTTTTTGGTATTGTTTGATGATATATGGTCTCATTCAAAGAGCACTCCAGGCATCACATCATATGGAAAATAGCTGTTAATTGAAAAGTGTTATATTAATAAGTTAAAAAGGCCCCAAATACTGTATCAAGAACTTATTTTCTTCATCAGCCCTTGAGAAGTTCAGTTTTAGTGACGTAAAGACGTAATTGTCTGATTTAAGGACTCTGTCCCTAACTTTTGCTTTTTTCCTTTGAACAGTATTGTCAGAAAAGCCAACAACTTTCACAATCACTGTGACATCTGAAGCTGGAGAAAATGATGAAAGTAAGTTGGTCATGTCTTACTCAGAAACTTCTATATATGTTTAAACCTATCACCAACAGCTATGTATACCTTCACTTAAGTCCTTGTAGGGGCCTGATACAGCAAACATTCCTTAGCAAATATAGTTCAAGGATTTGGGTGATCCTTGTTCGGTTTGCAGAACTGTTATGCTCTCTCACTATAAAACTGCTTTCTGCTGAATCTCAAAGGCCTTGTAGCGTAGCTTCAAAAAATATGGGTTGTCATCATCCTTGTAGTGGCTTACAGACATGTTGTGGGGGGATTTTTTTTCTGGCAACTGTGTTTGTGCCAGCCACGTGGGAGAGTTGAGTCTATGTGCTGTGAATGTGCAGCCCTTAAGGAACAGTTCCAGAGCAGAAGGCTGTGGGTCCCAAGTCCCTGCGTGTTTGTTAAGTACCAACAATTGCGTGGGCATGTTGTAAGCAAGCCTTGCTCCAAGCAAGTTTGAAAGCTGCTATTCTGGATACTATAACAGAAGGAATAAATTGTGGCTGTCTCATTTAGTTTTAAAGGAGTAAGTCCTGCTTAGAGCAGGTGTCTGTGTTGAAGAGATTGCTGTGCTGCCAAGAACGGTGAGTGTGGAACTAAAGGAAAGCTTCTCCCTGGTATTCTGAGAGGATGTTTGAAAGGAACTTGATTCTCTTTTGCCTTATTTCCGTGTTACCCTGGCTCTGGGCAGCTTCAGATTGAATGCATTTTTCTTAGGCAGTTCTCTCCTTAAAAACTTCTACTGGACATAGTGTCTTTGTCCACAGTGTGGAGCCCTGGAACCCAACACAGAGGTTTACACTCCAACCAGACACACAGAATTTGAAGTATTAATATGCTGAGATTTTCTCTAGTTCTGTTGTTAGGACTCTTCCATGTTTTCCAGCTTTGAGTAGAATATGAGGGAGAAGAGATTACTGCTCTAGTACCCATCATACCCCAGAAGGTTTTTCAGTCTTCCTGAAGACCTTTCAGGCATGAGTAGGTTTTAATAGTTTGTGCAAGTGTAAACTTCATCGTCTTGATTTCTTTGAACTCTTGGGTTATGTTTAAATCTGTTCATATTGTTTTAACATCTGTATAAGAAGACTGTTCCTTAAAGGCAAGAATATTTTATATTCTATAATCTTTAGGCTGTTGATGCAGTAGAAAATTATACTATTAAAGTTATACAGAGTTCTATGTGGTTTTTTATCTTGTAGCTGTCCAAACAACCCTTAAATTTACCTATAGAGAAAAATACCCTGATGAAACTCCACTGTATGAAATTGTCTCACAGGAGAATCTTGATGATAATGATGTCATGGACATAATAAAACTGCTAGAGCAGCAGGTAAGGAAAATGGAATATCTTGGTACGGCTTGATATCACTTCACACTTTGGCTGGAATTTCTCTCTCAAATGAGTTGTTCTCTGAGGTATCTGCTACTGATCTGAAACCTGTTCCATACGATAAGGACTGACTTAGAGGTTTGAGTTTAGTCAGTGACATTACTGAGGGTAAATTATGGTAATGAGGTAAGATACAGGGCTAATTCAGTGTGTGCAATAACATAGAATAATGAAATGGAAGTGCACTAGGGCTTCCCCTCTTTTGCAGTTCTAGTTTAAGGTGAATTTGTTTAACTGTATATATATATATATATATATATATATATATAAAATTTGTGAAAATAAGCCACCTCAGTTTTATTTGGAAATATTAAAAAATGCCACATCGATTCTTGATTCTTTTTAATAACATAACTGTTTGTGGGGGTGGGGTGGATCTCATCAACCTTTGGGATTAGTGAGAGTGCATTGTGAAGGAAAGAAAGAAGCACTTCTTTGGTTTCAGGAATTCCTGACAAGTTCTCACTGCCTGAAAATTGCCATAATATGTTCCGTGGGCATTTTTTCATTTTCGGTTTACTTCATATAACCTTCTTTACATCAGCTGATGGTTTTGGTTTTCCTGGGAAACTCTCTCACTTCAAAGGAGCATGTAATATAATTAAGGAATAAATTGTTCCAGGAGAAGAAAAGTTCTGAGTGACTTGTCTCTTGTGATTATGATATGCAAATTTTAGAGTTGTGTTCCTACTGTAAGTTTTGTTTTATTCATGAAAAAGCCTTTCAGAAGATGTCTGTAATGTGTTGATAACCTGAACACAGATGTTCATCTTTGTGTTTTGCTGCACACCCGTTTGGGGATAACTAACTGGCTTAACTGGCCGGTTGAATTTGAATTTTGCAGCAAGCTTTTGAGACTGGTGTAGAATGTGTCAGCTGTGCCCTCTGCATTTGCACAACATCCTGCTTTCTAAACGTATTTACGCATTCAGGTTCTTCTGTTTGAAGTTTCCTTCTTTGTGTTGTAGGCAGAAGAAAATTTAGGAATGGTAATGATCTTCACTCTAGTCTCAGCAGTACAGGAGAAATTAAATGAAATAGTGGATCAAATAAAAACACGAAGAGAAGAAGAGAAGAAACAGAAAGAAAGAGAAGCAGAAGAAGAAGAGAAAGTATGTAAAATAATGTTTTCAACTAAAAAGACTTTCAGCTTCTCTAAAATACATTGGTTTGATGCAGGAGCAGTTCTCAGTTGCAGTGGGAAAGGAACAGCTATCCCAAAAATGATGTAACTGAAATTTAAGAAGACTGTTTAATGCACTTAAGTGATCTTTTTTTTTTCCTTTTTTCTTAAGCAGTCGTTTTAGAGTCTAACTGTGTGTTCACAGTCCCCTCTAGCATTACTTCCTAAGGCAAGGAAATCAGATTTGCTGTAGACAGTTTTTTGCTGGAAGAAGGGGGAGCAAGAGGGAATGGGGAGCAAAAAAAGGCTAGAATATGTCATGCTGCACACAGGCTCCATGATTTGAGGAAGGCTGTCATCTTTGGTAGACTGAGTGGATAGGGTGGAAGCGGTGGGACCAGTCTTCAAGACTTGCATGCCCTCCTGTAGAACAGTTTTACCATTTGTGGATTGTGGTATGATAAGGCCAGCTAATGAGTCTTCACTCACTTCCTGAGAAGTAGCTGGAGGGTGATGGGACTTGGAAGGTTCTGTATTTCTGAAAATGGCAAAGAAATATCTGAGAAAAAATAGTCCTTTTTTTTCTGTTTCAACAAGATAAAAGGGTTAATGTATTTTAATGGGCAATATTTCAGTGTAGATTGCACTTAAGGGTTGATAAGAAGTGCTACCTAGTTATAGATAACCTGTGTTAGTGGGGAGCTGTGAACTGTTGTACTCTAGGTCCAAAAGGAGTATGCAGGGCTCTTCCATGAGAGTTTCCACCTAAGTATAGTTCTCTGAAGGGAGAGTCCCATGACAAAAACCATAAGAATGTGTTCTTTGCATATTCTCTGGATTAATTTCTCAGAATACTTCACAGCAAGCAGTGCTTCTGGAGTGTTGTAATTTAAGTAATTAAGAGAATGCTCATCTTCACCTGTAGCTTTGCAAGTTGTGTTTGCAGCCTTGTTTTCTGTTCTTTCAGCAACGTTTTCATGGCACTCCTGTTACCATTGAGAATTTCCTTAATTGGAAAGCCAAGTTTGATGCAGAGCTCCTAGAAATAAAAAGGAAAAAGATGAAAGAAGAAGAACAAGCAGGCAAAAATAAGCTAAGTGGTATGTTTTAATACTGGTCATGAAAGGTCTGCAATGGTCCCAGACTATAATGACAAGTTTAAGAGTAATTTTTACACAGATAGTAGGTCTTTGGCATCCTGCTCTGTAGTCTGCATGGCTTAGCTTTGAACTGGTTCTCCTGTGATGGTGGATCTAATTTTTAACCTGATTACATGAAAAAACATAACCAGTGTGGCCATGCTGTATCACTGTTCTGTTTTCTCCTCACTTCTGGCTAGTTTTGATGAAATTTGACAGAGATGGAAATTTTAATGGTATTAAGTTTCATAAAAAGCTGTACGGGACAGGGGACATGCTTGATTCCTCTCTGAAGGGTATGCATTTGGGAATCTGCAAAGATAAGATAACAGAAATCAGGCTTCTGGTTTTTCTATTCTTAAAAGTATTGTTAGTATGTGGTGTCTGTTTTCCTCTATACAAATGTAGTTTATAGAAGCTTCCCTTTAGAAAATTAAAACCAGGCTTATTCTTGTATGTTATTAGTGTAATTCCAGTATTACCATGGACACCAACCAGTCTTGTTTGTGGAAGCTTACATAAGCAATGCAAATGTAGATAGCAGACAGGTGATTTATGTGGAAAGAGTCCTGAGCTTTTCTTCTGTCCCTCCCAATTAGAAAGGCTTCACTTTGTCTTCTGTGATGTTGCCTTCACAGCTGTGTATGTATGTGTAGGAGCTGGTGATTCGTGAGTAGATCCAAGTTGCTTTTTGAATGGAATAATATATGGGTAAAAGGTGGAGGAGTCAGCTAATTTCCTTCCCAGTTCTCACAGAGGATTTCTTGTGGAATGCAAGATGAAGACTAACGCAATGAGGACTGAACACAGGCTGTGGGGTGTAAAGTTTTCTGCCCCTCATTGTTAAAGTCTTGAAAACATTACAGTGACCCATTTCACATGTGAGAGGAGGAACCTTGTTGGCATGGATGAATCCTGGCTGAATTAAAAAAAAAAAACAGAATGGGGAGCTTACAGAAATAAGCAGTTAATAAAAAAAAAAAAGATTGCTAGAATTGGTTGATTTGAGTAGACTAAAATACGTGTGCTGACTATTGTTGCCTTAAGCTGATAGTTGTTTCAGAACTGTATTTGCTTATGTATTATTTTTTATTTTATTTCTAGGTAAACAGCTGTTTGAAATGGATCACAACCTTGACACCTCTGACATCCAGTTCTTGGAGGAAGGTAAATTTTAATTTTATTCTGCAACTGAAAGGCAGTGGCTTAAAACAGGTCAAAATTCCTAAGCAAAATTTTCTGACTTAACATCTTAGATCAGAATCACTTTTACATTGGGAGAACTTTCTGAGAAGTACTGTTCTGCAGAGTGAACAGAAGTGATTTTAACTTTTCTCAAAACCAAAACTTTTTCAAGATGATAAAGTGTATTTATTAGCAGTCTTGTGGTTGAGTTGATCTTATTTCCATTGCTTCTATTCAAATGAATGGACTGGGAGCAAAACCAAAAAAAGAAAAGCAAAAACAAAACAAAAAACCCCAACCCAACTCTGATTTTTGTTTTTCTTCTTTTCTAATAGCCAGCCTTCTCACCCCAAATTTCAAGCACAGGTCTTGAAGTTCTTTCACCTTCTCTCTGAACCTCAACACCAATAGTAAACATCTTGCAGGTCAAAATAAACGCTATTTGCTTCTGTGCAACCCAGTTCTTCAGATGTGCATGTTACCTTACCTAAAATACTGACCTGGTGTCAGATGAAAATTCTGTAAGCCTGTGCCAGAAAAATGTTAAACTTGGAAAGCCAGTTGGAGATAAAGCATATAAAACTACTTACAGTAATATACCTGTTTAATTTGCTGTACTGCTTTTTAGTATCCTAGTTTAAAATATCTGAGTTTTGAGGTAAGAGAGTTCTTTAATGCAGCTGCATGATATCTACTGGTATCACGAAACACAGGTGGAAGAGAGTCAAGATTCTTCTCTGAAAGTAACAATTAAAAAAAAAGTTTATGAATGTCAGTGAGTATGAACTTGAAATGGTAGTTAAGTTTCTTTTACAGGGAATAATTTAATCTTGTCTTCCTACAAAATACCTAAAGGGAAGGTGGTTTGTTGATGGTACGTTTGGCTGTCTCAAGGGAGGAACAGACAACTACCTGGGCTCTGTGCCCAAATGATTTGGGATTAATGCATTAATTTGTAATCCTGTTGCTACTGGTGAACAAAAACTCCCATTCTTATTGCTGGTTGCATTCCATCATAGATGCAACAAGTTACTAACTATTTTAATATTACAGTAGCTTGTACTACTAATTTTCAGAGGATAATGGCATTATCTTGTAAAGGTGCTTTGAAATCCAGTGAAATAATAGAACCTTTATTTGGTGGCCAGAAGATGTCACTGTTGATACATGAAAATAAAATAGCAGGAGTCCTTAAGTTTTATCCTTAGATCAGCAGCCTCTCTTTTAGAAGAAAATGATAAAGGAGGCAAAGCTTCATCTTGCTTGTAAAATTTAAATCTGAAAGCAAATGTATGTATGTCAGTATATGGTGTGTAATGAATTTTTTATGAACCCAGTGGATTGATCTCAGTGGGATAGTAGTAATTATTCCAGCTGTGAGGTCCTGAGCTCCTACTTAGACTGTCCTGGGGAGAAAGGATTTCTGCTTCTGGCAAATGTAAATGTTAATTTTATGCTCCCAATGAATTCCTGCATGACATTTCTCTTGACTGGGTTTTGGTACAAGGAAAAAAACCCTTCACTTTAGCTGTCAAAAGATAAAATGGGGCGTTTGCTTTTCCATATTTATTTGATGTATAAAAAACCAAGTAAGTTAGCAACTACCTACATTGAAGAACTAATATGAAAAAGTCGTGTGTTTTGTTGCTGTTACCGTTTTCCTTGTTGCATGAAAATAAAGTATCTTTCTATTTCTTACAGCTGGAAACAATGTGGAGGTTGATGAATCTTTATTCCAAGAAATGGATGATTTAGAATTGGAGGATGAAGAGGATGACCCTGACTACAACCCTGTTAATTTAGATAGTGATTAGACTTATTTGAACTGATTCTGTCATCAGTATGGACATATGTAAGGAGAGAGGGGCAGGCAGGAAAGCCACAGCATCTGTGGTTTTAGCAACATGGATCGTTTTTCTTTTTTCTTAATTTTTTTTCCAAAGAAAAAACCAAAATATTTTACATCCAGGAGAATGGTCTTCTGATGACTTCCACTATAAATAAATTTACTTTAATATTTCAGATGAAAAATTTGAGAAATATTGATCTGTCTGCAAACACTTTTCTATCTTCTCTAATTTTTTTCCTTCTCACTTCTGTAATTGTCCTTTGAAGAGATGTGGCAACATGCAAGATGGAAAGATGTTACAGCAAGCACTAAACACACCTGCATCTGAATGCTGAGCAGCTGTTCTGCTGTCTTCCACCTGGGATAAATATGGGCAGCTTTGGTGAATAAAAGGGATCACATACTATGCAGTTATTTATTTTTTGTTTCTTCCTCCTGTGGAATTTTTTCATAATTCACGCCGGTTCTGGTGCCCCAATTTATCAGCTGTACATGGACAGCACCTAGTCACCTTTGTTGTATAGCCTTATTAAAGTTTAATGGAAACCACTTCCATACAATTAGAGTAAAATTTTTTGCCATAGTCATGAATAATATTTTCAAAATGGCGAGTTCAAGTCAGTAGGGAAAAAAAATCAGAGTGTGAAGTCCTCTTGAAGTTTGGTTGATTTGTTCAGAGAAGGTTTGGGTTTTTTTGAATGTGTGCATCAGTGAACTTCTATGAAAAATCAAAACCCATCCTAGGAAGATTAGTTTGCTTTTGGCAGCAGACTGTGTTGAAACACTATGAGTGGAGTGCACATTACAGCACCAGGGTTTATAGAGTGCTTTATAGGTTTGAATGTAACTGGTGTAGTTTTAGAAGCATCTTGTTGGCAGCCTGTGAAGGTTAGCACAGAATGCAATAAAGCTACACATCAATTTGGGGATGTTACCCAGCCTGCAGAGTTGCTTCTGGAGCTAACAGATGTTGGACTCCTCCCTTACCACCTCCAGAAAGCCCAAACACTGCGAAAACTGAGGTGTTTAAACATGCTGTGTTCGAAACTACAGCGCTGGAAGGATGATGGTGTCAAGAGACAGCTTTCCAAATAGAGAGACAGGCACCTCAATGATTAAACTGTGTGCTGAATTTTAAACACTGTTAGTAGACTGCCTTAACTGTGCCAGCTTCAATCTTTGAAGAGGGTTGCACTAAAGTGTCACATTGCTTAGAGGAATAATAAATTTTTTTAATTTTAGTATTTGAAAATTCCAAATTCAAAATGAGGAGTTTAATTATTGAAACAGTTTAATGGTGTATAAGATTCTCTGCTCATAGTGCTCGAGAACATCTGTTTAGGATGAACTCCTTTAACCTGTTTTTGTTTGGTTTTTTTTTAATTCAAGATGAATGAATTTCTAGTAGATAGAAATAAGTGTTCAATTACCCTGTAAATACTTTTATAAATTAACCATGTGCCTTTGTTCCTACTGTCCTCCCTTTGATCTTTTTAATTTTGGCTACTAAGAACTCTAGATAAGCATCTAGGTCTCAATGATAATGTTGTATGTTTCAAAGCAATAAGCAGGATCTGTGCTACAGCAGAGTTACCAAATACATTAAAAAAATTATGAGCTAATGTGATGTTAAATCTTGTCTTTTCCAAAGATACAGTTGGGTTGAAAGCTTCATAGTTACTACTTCCAGCTTCCTGTGTAATTGCTAGGATGCTTTAAAATGCTCTTCAGCACTGAACCTAATTTATTTCTGGTATGTCTCAATTCAGCTGCATAAAACCCCATTTAATTCCTAAGGCTGCTTTCCATTTTTAGCTGTTTAAAACTGGCACTTTTTCCTAAAAGGAGTGAATTGGATCTCTCTCAGTTTGGACCGAATCCAAGAATGCTGTGTAGTCTGTGCAAATGTGGTAATCAGAAAATTTTCCAAGTGGATCACTGATAAGTCATCTACATACGAAAGAAAGTTTCTCATGGATTTTATTGCTAGAATACTGAAATTTTCTAGTCTGTTTTCACACTAACATATTTATTGGTTTTCATGCAGAGACTGTATAGCTTAAAAAATGTTAAAATGATGTAAAACAAGTTAAAATGTGAAAATGTGTTTTTGCTGTTATATTTCAAAGCAGAGGAAATAACAAGGGTTGAAGTGACAAAAAAATTGCATAAAGTCTGTTCCTCCAGGTATTTGGAAGAAGTTTTAGTGACTCAGTCTGAATGGCAGATTTGTTTTAGCTTTGTTAGCAATTAACATCTGTGAAATAAAGGGAATTTGACTGAGAGTAAGCTTGGCTCTGTGTGTGTGTTAGTTTGCTGAACTGAACAGAGAGAAGGTAGTGGTGGAAAAAGTTTAGGTGGGATATTGAAATTTGCTTATGTACTTTGGATTAGATTGAAAACTAATTAATTGAATAAAATCCCATTCATAAACTTTGACAGAATTACAGTAATTTAAAATCCTGGTGCTGACAACCTTTCTTGTATACTGGTTTTAACTCTCAGTCCAAAGCATGCACTGTAATGCACGGAGGGAGGCAGTAGTGAGTTGCAACACTCACTGGCACCTTGACCAGAGCAAATTTAGTTTTGAACATGCCCAGTGTTTTGAATAGTTGGTGCCTGAGCTCTGTTAAAATCCAGAGGATGGTGCCTACCACATCAAGATGCTGCAAGAGTATGATCTTGAGCATGCTGCAAAGCCTAGGACTTTGTATCCAAATTATGATTGCATTATTGGCATCTCTTTTCTTACCTTCCTTCTGTTTGACACCTGCCCCACAGATCAAGGCTAATAAGGGAGCTGACAGTCCCCCAGTTCCCAGGAACTCTCTCCCTAGTCTGAGCCCCTCTACTCTCCTAGACCCCTCTCAGCTTACAGGGTACTTCTACATACCTACTGAAAGGAATGCATTTTTGTAACTAATTTTTTCTAATACGTATTTCAGAAAAATCAGTGATTTATGGGTTGTAGTAACTTTATATGTCCACGTGCTTGACTGCTTCCAAAAATTCAAGTTCTTATTGCCAGAGCACATTAAAATGAGAGAAATAGGTTACTGGTAAGGCTCTTACACCTGTATTTACGTGTCAGCATAGAAGAGTCTAAATGAAAGGGATGTATCTAAGCTCCACTTACAATAACTGGATGCTCTGGCATGATACAGCTGCTAAAGCAAAGACACCCTGTGCTACCTGCAACACACTCCACCATCCCTCCCAGGCTCCAGCTACCCTCCTGGAGGGGCAGGGCTCTTATATTTAACCAGAGCAGCATGTCCCAGGTACAGTCAAGTGCCTCAAACACACAAGATACTTGATTCAGCAGACAGCTCCAATCTCTTAAACGGCATTAACCCTGCACAACAGAGCCACTAGTCAAAAGGCAGCTCAAATGTCCTTTTGGGATATACATTATAAAACATACAAAAAGTAGAAATTTTTTTAAAAGGATGAAGTGAAGATGGAATAAACACTTTTAAAAAATATATTAATTTTATTCATTCATGGTACAAAAGGAACATTTTCTTCCTCTACCCCAAAGGATTGTCTTGCACAGCATCTAAAGCACACACACTCTGCTCTGGATACCGCTTTCTTAGACCTCTTAGCCAATGCCAACACTGATCCACCTCCTAAGCCCATGTGTTCATGTTTAAAAGTGATACATCTAGAGAAGCCAGCTAACTGACGAGAAGTTCACTAGTAAACTAATCCCTGGTGGAACAGACTGAATCGTGAAGAAAACGAGGACTGGTCACAGCAGCAGCATAAACCATTTACAGAGGTAAACCATCACCAGGAACTTCAATTAAGTAGCTCCATAGTATCTTTATCCACAGCTCGCTGACAACAGTGCATAATTTGCTACAAGACAGTAGGTGTTGCTAATTTAAGCAACTAAGAAAAGTTATAACACATTTTCTAGTAAGACAAGGACCGCAATACTTCAGAGTTACAGTTGTATCGGGATGCCAGGGTTTTGACTGAACAAAAAAACCTACAGATTTACTCCAATGTTGTGCTTCCCCAGAGCGCCCAAGCATTTATGGAGACATAGTTTAGGTCTAAAAATCGTTGAGTTAGGGTCCACAGTCCAGAAGTTTAATGTTTTGCAACCAGCAAGTTCCAAAAGCAGGTTAAAAAGGTATCCTTTAAGGAATCTTCTCTGATGTTAAGACCTGAGAAGCACGGCAGCGAGCCTAAAAGTGGAGATAGAGGAAAAGAAAGTACTTTAATGAACAAAACCAGCACTTCAAGAAGCTTCTTCCAAATTAGTAGTTTAGCAATCTTAACAAGTATAAGGGTCTACATTTCATCTTAATTAAATGGGAGCTTCCAAGACAACACTCTAAACAACTGATATTTTTAAATATAAATCAAATCTTTTAAAAGAAGAAAGATAAAGTGGCAAACCAAAAACAAATGAACACCACCCACCCCCAAGAAATCCCAAACAATACTTTTTTTTCACTGTGTCCTGAATTTTAAGGCTTTTTCCAGTAGGAGAGGAGGGCCATGTTTCACTGGTATTTCTGACATGTTCAGGGCCAGAAAACACTTCATACAATACCTCATTTCAACATACACATTAAACATAGCTGAGCAAGTGATTCAGTTGCCAGTTATTTCATAGTTTAAACAAAAGTGTGTCCTGAAGCTTGAACACGCTGAACAGTGCTGATAAGACACCACAGAATTGGAACATGGGTCCTCAGAATCAATTTGTCAGTATAGGAAAGAAAAAGCTTAAGAAACAAAAAACACATCTGGCACTCAGCTGAAAATTTTTAAGGTCTTAAAAAAGGTAAAATGCCCAAAGTCAAACACACAGATAAGATTTACAAATATTTCAGCAGCTCAAACCTCTGACTGTAATTTTGCACTATGAGTGTTTGTAAGTAACATACATGCTCATAGTCAGTTATTTAGGAGAAAACATTGTAAGAAGATGAAAAGTTTAAAAAAGCCTAATTTACATCTGCAAATGGCTGAAAGCTTCATACAAGACTTAGAAGTTGTCAGTTGCATCAAGGTGGCATCCATTTATATGCAAAACATTTTTGCTTTTGATATCCTGGGATTATATAAGCAGAAAGCAGGAGAGCAAAAGAACGAGGAAAGTGAAGAGATGCAAAAAATCCACCATGCAACCATATATGCATATGCATTAAAAGAGATGCGGGTGGTCTTAAAGTTTCACTGTTTTCTGAGATACTTACAACTTTCTCTTCCAAAGAGAGCATCCCATCTACAGCCACTATCTGGTATTGCTTTTCTTTTAGGCTACCCACATATTTCCGAAGTAGTTTGAGACCAGTTCCATCACTGTTTTGTTTCAGCAGTTTCTGCATTTCTTGGGAAGAACATCCCGGGTCAAAGAGTAGCAAACATAAGCTTTTGTTCTTCCTTTCTTCTATTCCAACAACAGTACGACTATGACCTAATAGCAAAATAGAGTTTCAGTAGTTTCAAAACACATCAATCCCATTTACTTCCTTGTAACATACAACTGATTTTCAGATCAAGGAAGGCATTACTCGAAATTTAAGAAGATAGCTCTAAGAGTACATGTCAAAAAGTTGAGATCCCAATCACATTCAGCTCTTCCATCCAAAAAAAATACAAACTTTAATGTTGCTCTTACTAAATAGGAAGATTACGGGAAATAAAGCCATGCCTTCAATTCAATGAAAAAGGACTAAAAAATGTTGCTCTGAACCGCAGTACATATAAAGAGATAGAGAATCCTAAGAAACCAGCATATTGTGGCACTGACCTTGATGTTGCAAGTAGATAGGTGGTTTGGAAGTACACACCACCTTTGCACCACCTTCATTATCTGTAGAATAGTAATGCAAAATCCACTCAAATAAACGAGGGTGTGTACCCATAGGGCCAGTGGGTTTGTGAAAGTCAATGATTTGGCACCTACAAAACATTGAGAATGAAAATAACAATAAAATTTCAAGCAGATTGATTGTTGAAAGAATTTTTACACCCCTGGGTCCCTTCCTCCTGCACCAAGTGGTCCCTACTACTTTTTTACTTTTTAATACAGGAGGAGGGAACACAATTACAAAGCAATGTAACATATACTGTCCCAAACTGGAAAATTTATTACATAACAAAGAAGTGCTCTACTCTATTCAGTCTAACAAGAATGTGTGAAACTTGCAAAAATTAATGTCACATTTTAATGTGATACACATACACTAGAGAATCCAGTTAAAAGCCATAGAAAATAGCTGAAATTCAGATTCTTCTTGAGAAGAAACTTTTAGAGAAATGAATTTTTTAATCGATGCTTTAATTTATGCATATGTGGCATAATTCTGCATCAAGTCTCAATGATCTAAGCAGTTACTCAGCTTATGTACCTCCTGTAAGTAGTTATATGTAGCTATAAGTAGTCGCACAGCTTCATGCTGCATTAAATCCAATCCATTTATATATTACTTAAGTTTAGTCACCAAGGTGGCTTTGTCTTCATACAGTTGGGAATTCTGACCTTTAAAGGTACAGCACTTAAATCAGCAGTTAAAAATAACAACAACAAAAAGCAATATTTACTTTATCCTGAGACTGGTTAACAGTGAATAAATTTCACATGCTCCTATCCATGCTTTGGAACCATGTAATCTGTTGTTGAAGTGAGATGCCCCATGAGGATCAAAACCTTCTCTCCAGGCATCTTCAATCATGGACTGAATCTTTGGTATACTAGGAATTAGTGTAGTATCTGGAACAGAAAAGCTTTTGAATTTTTGTTACAGTGATTGAAATAGTCTATTCATTAAGAATATTCAGCTTCTTTTACAAGAGGCAGTTGATGTCACAAAGATGCACCAAAAAAACCAAAGGTAAAACTTCAACCACATCATGTCTTGCCAGTATTCACCACTGTTTCACAGTAAGTTCCAGTGGTATAACAACCATTTAATAGGTATCATTGACCTTGCTGTAAGACTTGCTGTGTAAATGAAAAGGCAAAACACCACTCAGCAGGTTGTCATCCAAGGTACATGGAACAAACAGCATTTTGTTTAATACCTCTCAGGCAGTCGTTGTAGAAGCTGTTTTGCAACAGTGAGGAAAGGAGCATTTGGAAATTCCTGTAACCGCAACCCCAGCCTCTGTCGCCCAAAGATGAGTGGAAGTGATCCACTCCTGCTGAAAGCCACACACGCCTCACATCTTTGTTCTCATTCTGATAGTACTTGCACAATGCTTCAATGACTCCTAAAGGAAGACAAAATATAACATTTATCTGTAAAATGAACTACAAAATCTATCAGAAGATTCCTTTCCCACCTTGTAACAGACACAGATGAATACACTTTATTCTAAAACTTCATTACATCTAGAGCCCAAATCACAAAACCAGTGGACATTGCACCTATTTAATTTCAGTGGTCTTTATTTGGATGGCTTTATGTACTATGATGCTTTCAAAACTAAATCTATTATTTTTCCACTGTTGCTATACAATGATTATTTCAAATTAAACAGCTTGGACTAAATTATAAACTGTGATAGTCACAGGAACTATTACAGTGATATAGAAAAAGTACACCACCAATAAAACATTCCTATGCCCCTGCCACCTCCAGAACAACATCACCTTAAAAACATGGCAATATTTATGTGTACTACATAAACCTTTTATTCCCCCCAACTTATTTTTCCTGGAGAAACTACGATGGGAAAAAAAAAAGGAATGGCACTGAACTTGAGAATTACTGCAAATATTTTTAAATAATCCTCCTGCAGGATATTCCAAGTTCTCCTTTGTTACATGAAAGAGTAAGCTTGGGAATACTCTCTCCAATTTACATATATAAATCCTCAGAGGCCCTTTATTGCCACGCTGTTGTGAAGAGAATTATTCCATAGTCACCTCTCTGAAATCCAAATCATTACCAAAAATGAAAACTTGAAATGTGTTATTTCCATGCAATCCATTTGACAGAAGAAATTTTGTTTTACTTGTCATGAACCAAGTGGATATTTTGTAAGCCAGAACCACTAGCAATAGGCTAAAACACCTTTGAACTGTCATCTTGGAAAGTAAAGACAAGGGAGCCCTTTGAAAGGGACACAGAAATCCATCTGCCCTGTGTTTTTGCTCAACTATAAAACATTTAAAAGAAGATGTATCAAGGAGATGTCTACTCCCACTCCTCTCTTGGACTTCATAATCAGATGAACACTGTGCTTACCTGCAACCAGCTTACACAATATAACAATTAACAGAAACACAAGACAAAAAACTGCTGTAAATTTGAACAGCTACACTGTATTAGGAACCAACGAGAACTAAGCAGTAAAAAAGCATAGAGTCAAGGGCAACCAGCTTGGAATATGACATTTGCATCTTCTGAGATATACTGTATTTGTGCCCTTAACCAGACAACTGGGTTCCAAGGTTCCATAAAAAAAGAAAAAAAAAAAAAAAGCAACAAAAAACCCCAAAAAACCCCCAAAACAAAACAAACAAACAAAAAAACACCCTCCCAAAAAAAAACCCCAAAAAAACCAACCAACAAAAAAACAAAAAAAAAACCCACCAAAAACAAACAACAAAAAAAAAAACCAAACCAGCCTTCAGGTTAGAATACAGATCAAAAATATACCAAGCTTTAATTTCCTTATTAGTTTAGGACTATAACAATACAGATTGATCCGGAAAATAAGGTTTAGAACTAGGACACAACCAACACTATACAATGAATTATATGTTTTGTTAAAGACTGGTTTGGTCACTACAATCTAGGTTTAGAAAGTAGTTTTAGTTGTATAATTTCAGCATCTTTACCTGAGGTCTTCGTTTTCCCATCATCTATACCAGAAGCCAAACTTTCCATCATGTCAGCTTTTCTCTTGTGATATTCAAAGGGCTGCATCCTCCCTCTATCAACTTCTCTTTCCATATTCCTTAGAAATTGCTGCTTGAAGCCACCAGAATTATCCAAGCCATACGGTCTCTGTTAGGGATGGAACGTGCATGATTTAAATCACACTTTTAAAATTCATCTTTTCTACATGCAGTTTGTCAAAATCACTATCAGTAACTTTTAAAAATGGTGAGACATAAAAACTTCAGAATTACAATTTTTTTAGCGCTGAAGACCAAGCTTCATTCCTGAATACGAATGTGGGACTAGGAAAGCCACACCTGGAAGAGCAGGCACATCCCTCTCCTCCCTCTTTGGCAGAGCCACTGGCACAGAGGCAGTCTGGCAACGAGGTAGTGAGAGTGGGAAGTGAGTTACCAGGGCTGCGAGATGGGAGACAGAAGGAAGCAGGACCGGGAGCAGCTGATGGTATTCCAGTAGAGGACAGCCAGGATGCTCAAAGCCTTTGGCACTCTGGCAGGGAATACGCTCCAAGCTGCACTGCAAGGCAGAGCACTAGAGCTGGGTGGAGCACAGGCAGCAGGTGTGCTGAGAGAGCAGAACAGCAAGCACAGGGAGCAGCCAGCCCCATACTGAGCCAGCACCCCTCAAAGCAGTAAAGCAAATTAGTTCAAGGCTGTCATGTCCAGTACCTCTGCCAGGATCAGCGTTGCCAAGAGACTGAATTTGCTTCCAACCCACCCCTGCACCATTACCTCAACACAGACTATGTGACTTGCACAGGACTGATCTGGTAAGACCATTCCAGGACATTACAATTCCAAGATACTCAACTTCTAAAGGCACAACTGTTTGTAAATTTAACATGTAGAAACAATAGTGTACCTGCAACTTTTTAAATTCTTCCCTCTCTCGCTTCTCTTCTTCTGATCTCTGCCGTTCATCTTCTTCAGTTTGGAGTTGCTGAGCCAGTTCTAGATCTCTCATGTTTCCGCCTACCCCAGAGTAACATTCCAAAGTGAGGGGACTTGGTCAGGAGGTTAGTAATGCTTTGAGGGATCATTTGTTTAATATTTCCAAGATTCCTTTCTAAGCAGACATACGTAAACACCACTGGGCATTAATTTCAGGAGATGCACCCCACATTATTTTGAGCTATTAGCAATGAACACTGAACAGGACTGACTGCATTCAGTCTACCAAGACTCAGACTCTTGACTTGGACAAAGTCTATGCAGTTACTGGAGCAATTACTTGGCAAATACTGCATGTACCTCTACCACTGAGAAGACAGCTTTTGTTTACTATGTTTCACTTCACTGTTAGGAAGAAGTCACAGTTCCTTTAATATCACATACTTGTTAGCTTCTAGGACCATTGCCAGCAGTCTCAAAAGGAAGTGACAAAAATTTACAATCACAAGAACTGAATAGGGAATCGCTAGGATTCTGCTAACCATGTTATAAAATAAAATTAATTTTGATTTTTTTACTTTAACGCTATGACTAACGAATCAGCAAAGTATTTGCAGAAAAGGATTGAGAAAAAAATGAAGTTCCCATAAGCTATAAATTCTCAACTCATCACAGTGGAATGTAGCATTGTAAACTCCTTTTATGTAAACCTTCTATAGAGCTAGAAAAACAAATATGTAATACTGCTGTCTTTTAAACATTTTTTGCTCTAAGTTTTCTTTTGGCTAACATGCAGTTCATTTACTTAACAACCATGCACAGACAAAGATTTCTTTTAGCATGGTAATTAAGTTGAGCACTTGGGCAAGTGATACAACCTAACTATGTTAACTTCACTATACACGGGTCCAGTTCCCTTTAAATACAGAAATATTTATTTTAAATTTTATGTGAGATTCTATACTACAACACGCAAATATTTGCAAATGCTTTCAAGTATTATCAGGGCTGTATGTCCTTTCATGTACCTTCTGAAAAGCTGTGTTCCTCTAAGTGTAAATCCACATGTTCTTCAAGAATCTGAATGTTTGTACAGGTAAGACTACACATAGGACATTCATACAGCTGGTCACCATTTCCTGTGTCTGAAAAAGAAATGCACTTTCTTGATTAATGTAATTCCTGTGTTTTTGCGAGAATCATCCCCTAACTGATATACAGTCTAAGATATATACACAGTAATGAAGTTTGCGTTGCCATTGAAATTACCCAGTGAAAGGCAGCAAATTCTAAACAGCTGTTACTCTCCTAACCACTTAAGAATTTGTATCTAAATACACAAAAAATTTAAGATATATTTTCCTTCTTTCAATTAAGTTTTGCCCTATTTAGCTTACAGATCACAGTTTGCTATGGTAATACTGGTATCAAGAAATGCTTAGTCTGAAATACCAAACCATTAATAAGAAGATGTGTTCTACTAACAGAAGAACACTTGCTCACAAAAATTTAACATTCATGTAATAACACAGCAGTTGGTGGCCTGAAAGAATAAAAAGTGCTGTCATTCTTATTTTGTTGGTCTTTCCTGCATTTCCTCAAATAAATGTTCTTTCTGCAGTTTTAGTATTATTATTGAGGGTACCATGTAGTATAGGTAAAGCTCAAAAGGATTTTTGGAGATCATCCAGTCCCTGGTAGAATGGTCAAATTAAATAGGGTAAGTTACACACAGCTTTTCCCAGTCTTTTTTTTTTTTTTACAATTCCAAGTATAGACTCTCCACAAACTCCCCAGAGAACATATTCTAGTGTTTGATCACTCTCACAGTAAAAAGAAGTGTTCTTGCATTTAAATGGCATTCCTCGTATTTTGACTCGTGCCCGCTGCTTGTTGTCCTGTCACTGGGAACCACAGACAAGTGCCTGAGTCCATCTTTACTGCTCTCCTCTTGAGTCGCTAGATTTTATCTGCACCTTCCTCGGTTCACAAAACACAAGAATTGATATCCTGTGTTAGCAGTTTCTGGAAGGCAATTGTCCCAGCTAAATGTTTATGGCTGGTTTGAAGGAAAATTTGGTGGCATAATCATCTAAATTCACCAGCAGCATTTAACGTAACACTGCAAACAGTTTTCTGAAATATGCTAAATACAAAAAAAACCCAAACCACCCTTAATACAACTATTTTTAAAGTAGAAACTGGCATGCAGGCAAGTAAATTATTCAAGCTCTGCAGTATTTGCACCTATGGAAGTAAAATGTTCAATGCAACGACCTGGGGGTGGGGTGGGTGTGTTGTGGGTTCGTTAAGAAAAACATTTTAATTACAGATTATGCAGTGTGGTTGCCTGCACTGGCACATTTTGCATCCTAATCATCATTTATCTAGTCAGTATGTATAGTTTGTTACATCACAAATGCTAGTCTTCTAAGGGTATTACCCACTAGCACAGATGCCACCTTTAAGTTTCTGAAATAACTACCAGCAACTTCGGCCAGTTAGTCAAAATAAAATTCTGATCACGCCTAAAACAAAACACAGTATCTAAACACATAACTATTTCCTTTGCTCCAACTTTATCCCCCGGCCGGTTCTCCGCTGCCACCCCGGATCCCCGCGGGGACATCCCCTCCCCGTCTCCCCGCCGCCGCTCACCCGTGCCCGGGGCGCCCAGCAGGTGCCCGTGCCGCGCCCTGACGTGCTCCTCCAGCTCCGGCCCCGCCGCCTCCCCGCAGAACGGGCACCCGGGCGGTGCCTCGGGCGGGCGGGAGCCCGGCGGGCCCGGCTCCGGGTGGGCCGTCTCGATGTGCCGCCGGAGCTCGTCGCAGCCCGCGGCGGCGGCGCAGAGCGGGCAGCGGGGCT
>VZRV01009044.1:610692-635575 GCA_013398115.1 Falcunculus frontatus
CGCTTCCCGCTGGGAAGCGCCGTTCCCCGGGCCGGGGCGGGTGCGTGCCGCGCAGAGCCTGCTGGGAACGACGGGCCCCGCCCCCCGGCCAGTGCGGCGCGCGGCGGGGCGGCGTCCGCCATCTTGCATCGGTGTGTGCCGGCGGTGCGGAGCGCTCCGGAGTGGGGATCTCGCGTTTGGACGGCGCCGGGCGCCGGGCGTGTCCGCCGCGATGGGTAAGGAGGGAAAAGCGCTGAGAGCCGGCGGGTAGGGGCAGCAGAGGCTGCACCGCTTGTGGGGCGGGGTGCCCGGTGCAGTCGGGCTCTCCGGCGCAGGCCGGTCTGCCGCTGGCTCCGGCGGGGCATCGCACGCACGGCAGCTCGGTCGGGGCTGGGACGGGGTGTCCGCTTACTCAGGAGGGCTCTGCCGTCCTCCCCCTTCCCTGCCCTGCTGCTGATGGAGGGGGCTTTCCACCCCTTCTGCTGGGGACGTGTGTGAAGAACGTCGCTCCTCGCTGTGTGTAGCCGGGCTGGGTGGGTGTCCGGCCTCTGGGGCTGACAGGTCAGTCAGTCCTGGCGGTCTCGGACTGGTCAGTCCCTGCGGGCTGGGCCGGTGCGAAGCCTGTGGGCAGCGTCCGGCCGGGGAGGGGACGGAGGGACAGCGAGGCGCCGTGTTTAGAGAGCCTTGTGTAGACAAGGAGGAAAAAAAAAAAGTAGTATGATACTTAGACTATGCACAACAAGTGGGCGCAATGCAGGATGTGGTGGGTGGAGGGATTTGATGTTAAAACGGATGTAGTTTTGTAGCACAGAAGTGCAGGTTTGCTTGGATCTAGATGCAGAAGGTGTGAAACCAGGGACTGCCAGTCTTCTTGCCCTTATGATGTCTATATCAAAAGCCTTGTGGGGGGAATGAAGCTATAAATTTCTAAGCTTTTCTTTTTAAAAACGGTTTTGATAGACATTCCTTCCAGTAGACCTGTAACTTTTCACAGAGCTGGTGACTGGGTTACTTTGAATGTGCATTTCTCTTGTTCAGTCCATTTCTTGGCCTCACAGTTTCATTGGCACAACTAAATTAGCAAGGCATGAACGATTAAGAAAGGGATGGTGTTCTAGGACTGGATAAGCCAGTAGCATTGTTGGGAAAATAAAGTTACATGACTATTGCTAAAAATTTGCCTTAGACGGTGGCACGCTTAGCATTGTTATGCAGAGATGTCAGTAGTTTACTTAGGTTCTCGTGAAGCAAACACTTGGGTGAAACAGGCTGCTGAGTCCTTGAGGAGTCATCTTGATGTCAGCCTAAGTCTGCAGTCTGTTTTTCTCTCATAGTTTGTGTTTATTGCTTAATGGTCCTCGGTACTGATGATTAAAAAAAAAAAAACAAAAAAAACCCCAAAAACCCCAAATCTACAGACCTATCAGGAGCTGTAGCTTACATGTTTTCTCCTTGTAGAAGAATTCCAGACAAGTGATAGTTTGTGTAGAGTTTTGAATCATGTTTTGGATGGTTGCTTCTCAGATGAAGGCTTCAGTTCTAGCTTTAGAAAAGGGCACTATGCTATTAACAACCTTTTCCACTCAGTTTGATCATTCTGGTGACAGAATCATGAGCTATAACTTTTATCTTCTCACAACTGATATACCTGAAATGACAGTCAGATTCTAATCTTCTAAATCCGTTAAAAGAACTGGTAATTGGAGCGAGACAATAGTTTTGTTAGTTTAATATGAAAAAGAGTATGCCTGTCTGGGTGCCGCTGACCCTTAAATTATTTTCCTGCACACAGTTTAGAAGGAAAAGCATAGCCCTTAGATTCTGTTATGTTTGTGAGACAGTGCAAGTAAATAAACAATGCCATGAGGTATTAAATGAAGCAGTAATTACTGCAAGTTTTCTTCTTGGATTTGTCCTTATTTGTAATACATTTAATGTCATCTTTATGAGAGGAGGAAGAAAATTTCTTTGCTTGCTTGCTGATTTTGAGAATCAAAATTTAGCAGTGTAATATCTTTGCTTTTGGTTTTTCAGTTTACTTGTAAGATGCATAGTTTCTTTTTACAGTAGCTCATGCCTTTTAATAATGTATCTGATCCTTGAGATGAACTGTAGTTTAATCTGCAGTTTGGAAATGCCTATCTAGGCATAGGTTTTCTGTGATTTCTGCATTAAAGATTTTTGCTGGTGAACTGGGTATTGTAAACAGATGCAGGAATACATAGCGGCTGCTGTAGATATTTTTGTAGTACAAGAGATGGCAGGTTTGGCCTTTTGGAGTAATTTTGTATTTTTTCAATAGACAACATGGCAAGCCCGGGTAAAGATAACTTCAGAATGAAAAGCTACAAGAATAATGCACTTAATCCCCAAGAAATGCGCAGGAGAAGAGAGGAGGAAGGAATCCAGCTTCGGAAACAGAAAAGAGAAGAGCAGGTAAGCATCTTGGTGAGCTGTTCACTGTTCAGTGCTTGTGGAGCTATATTCAGGGGCCTGAAAGGACTTGAGCAGACTTACCTTCTGGAGTAGAATCCAGGAGTGCCGGGTTGAATGTCTGTTTTCTTTGCAATTGTGGGAAGCACCAGGCACCTCTCAGTGGGATCATACAAAAATGAACAGAAGCCCTTTTAAGTTACTAGGACACACGGAGGAGTGAGCCATGACTTTTAACTTTAATCCATAGTCTAGGTTTAAACATTTGAGACTCGACTGAAAGAACACTCACATTTCCAGTAAGAATTTGAAACCTTGCATTCTCTGCTAGACCTGGGGTCAGAGTTTTGCTGTGTGAAGGGAGAGGATTATTTTCATCTTTGATACCATGCTTCAAATTGCCCGAGAGCTCTTCTACACTAACTTAATACAGTGGCTACCAATTAGTGTCCCTGAACTATTATATAAACATTTGCAGTTGTTCTCATTGAATTTTTAGTGATTAGAATACATGGAATATTGTATAATTTATTAGTTTGTCATAGGTCCTCTTTGCAAAATGTTTAGTAGTTTCCTGTCAGGAAGGTAAGGAATGTAGTTTGGTTTTGTGGTTGGTCTAAAGTGGATGAGTTTGTCTCCCACAACCTAGAGAGTGTCCCAGGCTCTGATCTGCAGTCTGCTCTGAGGTGGGAATGCTTACCCTTCTACTGGGAAAGTGGTGCATGGAAAAAGAATTTCAGTTATTTGGGCCAGAGGGGTGAGAGTCAGAAGTGGTATGGTACTGGAGCACTTATCTGTAAATGGGTAACTGCATTGCAGTTCCTGCTGAAAGTTTTGTTTACATATTTTGTAGTAAATGCTCCCTAGATAAATTGTGAAAATAATGGGTGTTTCCTCTCCCATGCTGACTGTTGTAACAATGAGACTACTGTTATGCTCTGCTTGATCTTAGTTTGTTGGACTGCTGTTTTTCAGCTCTTCCTGAACTGGGGAGAATGAGTTTATGCAGGGAGATGAGACTGCTTGTGCTCTAGAAGAAATTATAACTGGTAGATAGACCAAACAAGTTTATACTTTTCAGCCAAGAGCTTCTGTGTCCTTGTTGAGTGCTAGAAGGAATGTCTGGTCGTCCAAAAGTGGAATATTGTTTCTTCTCTCTTTGTGGGTTTAAATGGAATTAAGCCTCATTTGCATTCAGGATTCTGTAGTTGTTTTGTGTCCAGAATTATGCCAAATCCATAAATGCATTGAACAAGGGAGAGAATGCCTTGGTTTAGGTTCCTGTCAAAATAGAGCTGGATGTAAACATGGAGTTGTTCTGCAGTTTTGGACGTATACAGCAGCAGAAACCTAGGTCTGTAGAGATCTAGAGGGGCAAAACCGTCAGGATTAGTAGGTGATTTCATTATTATGCTTACAGGTGAAATCTCAGTCAATGGACCAAGAGTCTATAATTTCTTTCTAAACGTACAAGTGTAATATTCTTAGAATTGTTAGTTACAGTTATTGTAAGTGTAGTACTGGAATAAAGATGAAAATTTAGATTTGGTTTCTAGAAGGGAACAGGACAATGTGAATGTTTTGCTTGTATGCCAGAAAATGAAGAAGCACTCATTGAATATAGTTTATTAAATACTACAGCACTGGTATGTATTCTGAGTATAGGCAGTGCGTGCAGCCAATTGTAAAGCAATTTTTGGACATAGAGAATGTTCAATGTTACATAGTTTGAAAGCTCACCTTGAAGCTACACTATTTTTTTCTCTTCTATATGAAAATTATGTTTCTGGTTTAATCTTTCTTCAGCTGGGTCTAAAATGCAGGTGCTGCTTAGTAGTCTTCTGTAGAAGGGAGGAATGCAGTGTGCTCAAACACAAACACTGTGTTGGGTGATTTTAGCCTATAAACTAAGAAAGGGGAAAGTAGCTTGTAGAATACTATTCCTTGCTTTAAATGAATGCTAATTATAAGGGATAAAAGACTAAAAGCGAAAAGATCCGTAGTTTCTTTTTCTTGTGGAAAAAATTATGGATCTTTATAACTAATAAGAATTTAGTTATAAATGTCTATCTGAAGTGTTGCCATGCAGTTTATCAAGATACAGATATGATAGTGTTTTTCTCCTTTATGTTATCTAAACTTTTATATAGAATTCCCCTTGCATGGGTGAATAGGAAGGTGAGTTGTTAAAGTTCTTTGACTGGTATTGGTGAAAGCATTTCTTCAGGTGTATGTCATCAGTACCCATGCTTTGTAAGTTCTGATGTCTCCCAAAAATTTCCCCTTTGTTCAGCTGTTTAAACGCCGAAATGTTTCTCTCCCGGGAAATGAAGAATCTATGGTAGAAAGCCCAATTCAGGATCCTGACGTCAGCTCTACTGTACCTATTCCAGAGGTAAATACTTTAGAGTGTGTTTAGAATGTTATCTATTAGTGTGCATAGTATTACACATATAAAATACTCCTTGCATTTTTAGGAAGAAGTTATTACGGTAGATATGGTACAGATGATTTTTTCGGATGATCCTGATCAACAACTCACAGCAACTCAGAAATTCAGAAAATTGCTATCTAAAGGTAGGTAAACATTGCCTGTTTTTTCTATTTGTTTCCTTCTGTGTTGTTATGAATTATACTTAAACAGTTAACCTTTAGTTATGTTTCATTTTAAAATAGAGCATGCAGAAACTTGTAGTTCTGTTTATAAAGAAACTGTCCCAAATCTCTTCTGACCTAATGGCTAAATACAGAAATCTTCATTATTTCAGTGTTAAGTCTTTCAGACAAAGTAAAAAACAAGGATGTTTTGAGTGAGGTGTCCAGGGCTGTAACTAACTGCACACTAACATACTTAGAGTAATTGTTGCAGTGATTCAGCTTCTCATTCCCATTATGTACTCGAGGGGAAAGAAACTACGTGGCTGGCAAAGAAGAGTTGTAACTTGTGTTTGTTGGGGCTGTAAAACATGCAGTCTTGGTGCTGGTATGTGTATAGCATGATAGGTAAAGGTGTGCTTGGTCTTCTGAAATAGTATCCAGTCATAATTGCTCTTCTACCAACCTGAGCTATTGGTTGAAGTAACAGTGTTTTGTGATGTGTTACTAACATGCCAATAGATAATAGTATGTGTTACTGTTATTATGTGTAATAGGGTGTTTACTAAATTGTAGTGCTTCATAGACAAGATCCTGCAGTCTTCTCAAGTGAAAAGTTTGTATCTCCTTCTTTTGAAAATGATTGAATGAAATTATGATAAGAACTACAAACCATATTCATGTTTTTTGTCATACTGAAAAAGTAATTTATTTGATCTTTTTACACAGATATGTTTGTTTTTATTCCCTAGAGCCTAATCCACCTATAGATGAAGTCATTCAAAAACCAGGAGTAGTACAGAGATTTGTGAAATTTCTAGAGAGGAGTGAAAATTACACTCTGCAAGTGAGTTTGGCTGGTACTGATTGGGGATTTGGAATGGTATTAGAAACCTTCCAAAAGAGCTTTGGAAGGCACATGTTGTTTTGTTTGGTGGGGGTTTTTACTAACCTAATATAATTATTTTTCACCACTGAGGCCATATGTTTTCATTATTGCTGCTAAAAATGTAGCTTGACTTTGTGAATTTCATAGTAGTCTTTAGGGTCATGTGTTCATCTGGACCAAAACTTGGGTGTTGAAAGCAGAAGGTGTTCAAGAGGATTTACAGAGTGGTATATTAAGATCAGCAATGATGTGTGAGCAGAATCTATGTCATTAGTGCTGAGTATATTGTAGTACTTTTCAGCTGAAATCTTAGAAAAAAAATTACAGGAAACGGAAAAGCTTGTTTGAAACCCTATTAGAAAATCTTTGAGAATTATCTAATGGTAGGAGTAACTAGTTCTGTCTACTCCCCCATGGGAATAGTACTTAGGCCTCGTGGACATTTGTACTGGAAGAATTAACTTAATATTGAGTAAACAAAAGGTAGTTTTACTAGTTAATAGTGATTTGAAATCTTTCTTAGTCCTGTAAGCCAAAACCTAAAAATAATGTAGTGACTGAAGGTTCTTACTAAATAGAGATTTTTGTCAACACCAGCTATTTTATTGTATAGAGTACTATAGTAATAATTGCATTTCAGTGGAAAGGAAAAAAAGTTGGAAAATTAACCTCTGAAACTCTTATGTCAAACTTCATGTCATGATTTTAAGTTTTACTGCTGAGTGGTTTAACGTGGTTGTCTTTGTGTTCCTCAACAGTTTGAAGCAGCTTGGGCTTTGACAAACATAGCATCTGGAACTTTCTTACACACCAAAGTTGTAATTGAAACTGGAGCTGTTCCCATTTTTATTAAGTTGCTTAGTTCAGAACATGAAGATGTACAGGAGCAGGTAACTATCTTCATGAGGGGTTTTATAACTACTTAAAATTCAGTTATGAATGTCTTTTTTGGTGTGTGTTGGGTTAGAGAGGCTTTGAGCCCCATTTGCCTACTAGCTAGTTGATCTGCCTCCAGGAAGATAAAAATTTACTGTCACTGTATTTTTTCCCTCATGGATTTCTTTTTCTATTCTATAATATTTGCTGTAAAAAGTATAGATTATCTGTGAAAGTTGATTTGCAAGCATGTATAAATTCACTTGGATGATTTTCTTTTCAAGGCAGTGTGGGCTCTTGGGAACATTGCTGGTGATAATGCAGAATGCAGAGACTTTGTTTTGAACTGTGGAATATTACCACCTCTCTTGGAGTAAGTATTGTAAACTAATACTATAATATATTGCACATGTATAGATAAATGAAAACTTCAACTTTGAATTTACTTGAGAAAAATATAAGTTTTTTTCTAAATTGAGAATCGTAACGATATAATAAGAAGCAATTTAATTTTTTGGATTACATGAGCTTCATGCATCTTTAATTAATTAATCCATGATGGAAGCTTTCCAATGTTTGCAAAAGGAGAGAAGTGTTATTTCACAGGTATGAAATTTCTGTATTGTGCAAATTCTGTGTTACCAGATTTCTGAATGTATAGGGTAAGAGAAATGGTTTAATTCCCACTTGTATTTGTATGATTCCATCTGCCTGGGCAATAGGCTGTTTTCTCCGCCTTTGTCCGGTAGCTCCAAGCTCTAGTTTTCTTTTTATCCATTGCTTGTTGACATGAGCTGACAGAGTAGTTGTTACATGAGCTGTGTTCCACTAGATTTTCCTAGGAATATCATTCCAGCACTTACTATGTGCTTACCATAGTATCTTCACAGGGAAAAATTTGCACAACACAAATGTTTTCAGTTTATTACCTCTTGAAGTAATAAAATGACTTAAAACATTTGTAAAATAGCTTAGAATAGCAGATTACCTTCGCTGAGGGTTTAAAGAATTAACATTTTAGACATTTTGGTATGTATCCAGAAGTGAACCTGATTTTTCAGGTGTTGAATCTTTTATGTTCTGATTGGCAAAAGCAGAAGGAATGTGTTAAGTTTTTGTAAGAACTTCAAAATTTTAACTTTTTTATAGAACTATTTTTGTTACTATTAATTGCATTTTCTGAATGAAAACATGAAAGTCCATTCAAAGGAGGGTTGCAGCTCCTAGCCCCTTCTAAAGACCCTCAGAAAAGTTTAGTTGAATGATTTTTCACATAAGCAATTGTTTACTTTATATGCGTGTACATGGTTTGGGAATGAGACATCCATGCAAAATAATGTGCTCAGATTCAGTTGATTTTAAGAAAATAGTTGCAGCATATAAGCTATGAAGAGAAATAAATTTAAACTAGTGACCAGTAATAGAATTTCTCTCCCTGATTTGATGTTCTGTTGGTAACAATAGACATAAAGTTACCTAAATTTTAGTAAGAAATTACTTTTTTTTCTTATTGTTATCTCTCACAGATTGTTAACAAATTCGAATCGTCTTACAACAACTAGAAACGCAGTCTGGGCTCTCTCAAATCTTTGTAGAGGAAAGAACCCGCCTCCAGACTTCAGTAAGGTATAATAAAGTAGTCATTTTGAGAAATCAGAAAGCTAAAGAATACTTATGTTTGTAATATTTTATAACAAACAGAATCTTTGAATCTGGATATAGACATAGATTTTATGTTTTTAATGTCATCACACAGTCTTGCCCCATCTGTTGTATCTGAAAAATCATCTACTTTGGCATCTATCAGCAGTAAAATCACATCACTTAAAAACTTGAGACTATAGTCTGATGCAAATAGTCATACACTGGTGTGAAGTGATGGACAAATTATCCATTCAGCAGTGGGGTTGTATTTTCTCCAGAACTGTTGTAAAGAATGTGAGTTATAGTTGAAACTTCCTCAATTTTTATTTGTTCTATGATTGTGAGTGCATGCTGCATGAATAAAATTTTGAGTTTCCTGCTCTGTCAGATGCAGTTAAATCAGACTATGATGACAGAGAGCTCCTATATGCTCTCCCCTTTTTTTTCTTCTTCTGTCTAGTATGTGGCTATAAAGACTGTAGAGACTAGTAGGAGTTTTGGCTTCTTATTTTCAGTACAAAATTAATTTCTAGTGAGGTAATGACTTTAAAAGAGCTGAACATTGGATATTCTGGTAGAAGAGACTGAGGTTAAACGATCATTAATGTTGGTCTGGAGAGAGTTTACTGCATGAGCTAGTTATTACTGCTATTGCTACTTATTAATTCTTGAAGAAATGTTAATGAAAAGGGGGGATTTCTGATGTCAGTTAATTGATCACCTCACAGTGACTCTGCCTAAGCTATATCCTTTACTAGTGTTTTGTTGTGGTAGTGAAAAAACAAGATTTGTTGCTGCTTGTATACCAAACCTCACAGCTGCCTATAGGCAGCTGCCAATAAGAATAGGTCCTCTGCTTTTTGCCCTTTGCAACAGCTGCAGCTCGACACGTAACAGAAGCTGAATTTGCATAACCCATGTAAGGTAAAGAATGAAGTTCTACAAAGAATATGAAATTCCCAGGCTATACAGCAGAAACCCGTCAGGTTCCAAGTTGTGTTAAGATGGTCTAGTTCATTTGGCTCTGTGTGGAAGTTACAGAGGTTAAGGCCAGAGGGTACAGCAGCAGTGAGAACTGAAGTGAGACATAGCTTGTTTCACCGGTTCAGTGAATGTTGGGTGCTCTGTGAGTTACTCTAAGTTGGTTATTACAAGTAACTGCCAGTACTCCTACAAAGCCAGCAACAGAAACCCCCCTTTAATACTTAGAGATTCTGCTCTCTGAATGATTAAAAAAAAGCATCAGTAATTCCTGATCATGTGGTTATCTGTAAAAACAGATGTTTTTTGTTTAAGCTGAGCAATTATATATGTAGTACAGTATCTCTCAATAAGTTTGCTGTGAATGGGAGTTTATCCAATTTGCCGGTTTGAACTGGATATATAGTTTAATCAGAAAGTGTTCCACCTGGGTCCTCATTCATTAATGACCTTTTACTTGAGCAGTAAATAGTTTTGCACATTTAAGCCTTTGCGGAGTGTTCTCTGAAACTTGGAAAGTACGGAACACCTAATTTTATGCAATATTTTTCTTTAACCTAGGTTGCTCCTTGCTTAAATGTTTTATCAAGACTGTTGTTTAGCAGTGACCCGGATGTATTAGCAGATGCTTGCTGGGCCCTCTCTTACCTTTCAGATGGTCCCAATGATAAAATTCAAGCTGTTATTGATTCTGGAGTGTGTCGAAGATTGGTAGAGCTGCTTATGTAAGTCTTCTTTTCACCAAATAAATGTCTTAATGTTAAATTTGAGCTGTGATTTCTCACCTGAAGTCTTAATTTATTTTTGTGAAAAGTGATGAACATGAATTCAGTCTGAGCTCTTTTAAGCTGCTTGCTAGGTTGCTCGGCTCCTGGAATTATTCCTGACATTGACAGTGAAAAAAGTTTTCTCTAAAGTATTCCTTTTTATTCTTGAAAATTTAATGTAGGATTTCATATACATGAAGGAATAGAAGGGCAAAGACTGAAGACCAATCTTGAATTGTAATTTTTTTTTTTTTTAATTTTTAAAATATTTATTTCACTGTTGTACTTTCCTTTCTAGGACATATAATTGCAATACAGACAGTTCTTGGGACTCAGCGAAGTCCAGAGGCAGGCTACAGCCACTTTTGAACTGTTCCAATATATTTGGGTTATGGTTCATTATTTTCCTGAAAAGGGAGATTAAATCCCTGTGTTCACATGTGACTGCAGAGTAGGTCAGGGATAGTAGTTCCCAGCACAGACAACTCAACACACTTCCCTGTGAAAAGCTCATTTTTATAACTTTCAGGAAGAGGGTAAGATTGCTTTCTCTTCCATAGAAGCTCTAGGACAACTGAGTAATTTCATTCCCCCACGCACCATATGAATATGGGCTTCATGTGCTGGCTTCTAGGATCATTGACTAATAAAAGGGGGAATTTTGCTTACAAAACCTACTGAGCTTTAGTATACGCCTCGTAACACCCCCTCTGTTTCTGTGGCTATTGAATGACACACGTTCCAGTATTATATTTAATAATACTTGAGCTGGGCGAAATGGATCTGTTGAACGGATTGTGTTGTTCCATAGAGGTGCTCAGTCTTTGAATCAGCAATTCAGTTTTGGGGTTGCAGTAGTCAAATTTGGCTAAACAGGGAAAATGCAATAAGTAATACACTGCTTTCGATAACTAAATATTTATCACCTGAAGTAAACCATTGTTTGCTGAAAATGCAAAATTAATCCTTTAACACTTGGTAATATCAAGCAATGTAATATTTGTCTCCAGGCATAATGATTACAAGGTGGTATCCCCTGCATTAAGAGCAGTTGGAAATATTGTTACTGGAGATGATATCCAAACACAGGTAAGACTAGTTGATTTAAGAAAAATTATTTGGCAAGACAGAATTTTGTAAAAACTTTGACAAAATGCGTGTCCAGTACAGGTATCTGCATATGTCGTTGAAAGAGGCTTGCTAGAAATCTGTGTTGTTGATTTGATAGTTTAGGCTCCTATTTTAAGCAGTAAGTTAATGCAAGAATGAACTTTTTTTTTCATAGCATTGTGTGTAGTGGATTGCTTCGTTTCTGTATGGTACTTTGACTGTTGCTTGTCTTTTTTGTTTGGATTTTTTTTTCCCTTCCTTACAGGGGTTTCAATTATTTATTATGGTTCCCCTTTTTTCAGTCTTAAAGGCAGTCAAGGTTCTCACTTCTAAGCTCAGCTTATATGTGATTTGTCCGTGAATTTTTTATGTGATAGTCTTATTCATGTAATTTATTCTAAAGATCTATTTTATTAATTTTAGGCAATGGAACTGATTTTGAAGCAATGCAGAAAACAGCAAGACGGGTCCTACTTTAGAAAGAATTCTAAAAGGCTGACATCAGTAGTGTAAAGAGAACATAAGGAAAATGTTAATTGCATAATTTGTGAGCTGTAGAGGAGAGGATTTTGCTAAAGAATTAAATGGAAAACCTTATCTCTTAAAAAATTACTGAATAACTATACAAATTAGGTGTACACTTGTCAGTTACTTTCACTTACTCATATTTTAGCCTTAAGCAACCTTACTTAGTTTTGCTGTTTTCAGTCTTCTGGTCTGAATTTAATTAAAGGCAGATTCTTTCAAATTGCTGGATTGTCTGGTCACACACTATAGCATTGGGCACTTTAATTTTGCAGGATGTGACATTTCGTAGAATGTAAATGTGTTGCAAAATCGTTTGAAGTCCTCTGTAAAATGATTTTATATTTATATATATATATGTATATGTATATTGCATAAGGCAATATATATATATAAATAGTACAACCCAATTTTCAATTTTTAAATTATTTTAGGTGATTCTAAACTGCTCTGCATTACCGTGTCTCTTGCACTTGCTTAGTAGTCCCAAGGAATCTATCAGAAAAGAAGCATGCTGGACTGTTTCTAATATAACTGCAGGAAACAGAGCCCAGATTCAGGTAAAGTCTGGGAGTTTGTTACTTGGTTGGTTTTGTTTTTGTTTTACTACTTCATTTGATTTTCCTTCACAAGGAGATGTAAATAGATACTGCACCGACTGTATTATTTGTTTCAGTCCTAACTGTCTATAATTTTACCTAACCTAAATGTTTTCTTCTAAACTTTGAGATATTATTTTGAATAGAAATAGCTGTCACAATTTGTACTACAAATCTGTCCAGTGAAAAGTGAACCAGTTTTGAAATGGTGAACATTTCGCTTGGATAAAAAACCGCCATGGTGTCATTAACCCTGAGTTAATGTATTCTTCTGGAAATTACTGTATCCTGACTATTGTTCCAGGTGTCTGGAGCTACCTGAAAAAAGGTTCTGATCAATAAAAATGAGAATTTTGAATCAGAATACATATTCCAAAATTATTTTTTCCCCTTCTACTTCAATCAGAGATGAAAATGTTACTTCCTGATGTAATTTAAAATATGTAATAAAGTCTCAAATTACAGTCATAGTCTCTTGATGGAGACTGCAGACCTCAACAAAGTGGCTTGATCTTCAGTTCAAAAACTCAGTATGTGTTTTATGATTTTTAAATGAGCCAATCCAGTAAGCTGTACTCTGCCCACCAGAAACAGAGAAATAAAAACCCCCAGGAATTCTGATGGCTGCTGCCATGCAATGTTGGAATAGTTCTGAGTTTGAGTGTAGCATTTCTAGTTTGTAAGGCACCATCTAAACAAAATATTCTTTGCTTTGATATCAGCAGGCATCGCTAATTCTTGTAGGTAAGGCTAACTGGTGTTCTGAAATCTTTATGAATTGTTGTAAAATGTTACAATTTCATCTCTTAGGCTGTTATAGATGCAAATATTTTTCCAATATTGATTGAAATTCTTCAAAAAGCTGAATTTCGCACCAGAAAAGAGGCAGCATGGGCCATAACTAATGCAACATCAGGAGGAACCCCTGAACAGATTAGGTAAGCTTGTGGATGTTACTATTTTCTCTGCCCAAGGATCTTACATAGGGCATTTGGATTTCTGCATTTGAATCTTGATGGTCATAGCAATAAAATCCTAAACATAGCCTCAATTCCTTGAAACTCTGTACAGAGACTAAACGTAGAAATTCAGAAAAATCAAAGAAGGACAGGCAACAAACTAAATAAATTAATCAATTTAATTAAGTGCTTTGTTTCAGTGGTGTTGCACCTAAAGCTTTCACAAGCTTATCTTCCAGAGCTGATATTACATCATCAAATACAGTTGGAACATTTGATGGACAGTTTCAGTGTTTGAAAATGGAAAACTTTGGGGGGGTTGTTTAGAAAACTTGTGCAGTGGGATTGTATATTTGTGGGCAGACTTCAGGGATTTTAGTGATGTCTTCATGTATTTTAAAATCACTATAAGTGTTATTTTAAAGCAGATATCTAAACTCCTTGCTCAGAACTGAGTCTGATTAAACTTCCACTGTCAGTAGCTATTTATATGCTGCAAAGATGGGACTTCCTGAATTGATAGAATAAAATACTCTCTGGTTTCTCTGAATACTGTCAGAATAATGATCACTTTGAATCAGTAGCTGATAATTTGATTTATAAGTTACTGTATTATTTGGAAGCCAGAACCGAAAGTGATGTGATAACTTTTCCAGCATATTTGGGAGATCTGTTGCAAGAAGTACGTTCTTATTTATTTATAATGTAACTAATCCTGGTTTTCTTATAACCACTAAGTGTTATCAGAGGGATAACAGGGATAACAAAGGAAAGTGTCTTGGTTTTCTAAATTTTATTTTAGTTGCTTATATAATGTAACATTTTAAAATCTCGCATTTTAAAAATAAAGTTTAATTCAGGATCTTCAAATAGTAGATGTGCATATAATACCATAACAATGGTTTCTCATCAAAAATACAGTTGTATTATTGGTGTCATGAAGTTTTAGTCCTCCTAATGTCCTCAAGGTACTACTGCCTAACTGCAGGGATAGTTTTAAACCGCTGAATTAAACTATATTTAGGCGAACATTGCTGTCTTTATTTTACTTATGTGCTAGAAGCAAGGACACAGGTTATGACTTGCAAAAGTTCATACACAATTTTTTTCAAAATTGGGAAAAAGAATGGGATAGAATCCCAGTGGTTTTGTCTTTGTATTTACAGTTACATCCTTCTCTTTATAGTAGGTGATGCTAATATCATAGTGGACTGCTAGTGTGGACCGTGAGAACACAGAGCAGTGCCCAATGTTCTTACATGTATCTAATGTGCTTATTTATGTTTTTACCACTACAACATTTCA
Organism: Falcunculus frontatus; assembly: GCA_013398115.1. Taxonomy (NCBI): domain Eukaryota; kingdom Metazoa; phylum Chordata; class Aves; order Passeriformes; genus Falcunculus; species Falcunculus frontatus. The sequence goes on from VZRV01009044.1 coordinate 625,355, forward strand.
ACTGCCTGAGAAAAGAACTTTCTGCTAAAATTTTTTTCTATTACATTCAGTTAAATTCAGTGAAAAGAAGTTAAAAAGACTACAGATTTCACACTCCAATTAGGAATATACACATTCATTTTTTTTATTAGGATAAGTTGTAATATTTATTTCATTTTGGGCAGTTTCTCTTTGTATTGTTGCATGTTTTAGAAATTTTGTTGTTTCATCCACTTCTTTTAGCAAAAATAAGTATCAATAGCAGTAGAATGTCAGAATAAATGCTGGATTATCAGTTCTTCTTTTCCCCTTCTTCTGTTTTTTTTCTGTTATAAAGGTATTTGGTAGCACTAGGTTGTACCAAGCCTCTTTGTGACCTCCTGACTGTGATGGATTCAAAAATAGTCCAGGTGGCTTTAAATGGACTTGAAAATATTCTACGTCTTGGAGAGCAAGAGTCAAAGCAGAATGGAATCGGCATTAATCCTTATTGTGCCCTCATAGAGGAAGCATATGGTAAGGAAACACTTCTTGTAAAACTACATACCTGAACTTCCTTATTCTAGACTGTAAAAACGAAACCATTGTGAGTCATTTTGGAATTTGCAGGTAAGTTTTAATGTAAGAATCACTCCAAGCATAAGTAGACATAAAGTATCACAAGTAATGTAACACGTAGGGAAAAGTGGTTTATGCAGAAAACGTCTGGGAGTTTGTCTGTGGTCAGTTTATGAAATGTCCCTCTAGAGAAACATTCCCAGAAGGGTTTAACACAGGTGTCTTAGTCTATTGGAACCATGCTTTGCATAAGTTTATCAGCCATTCCTAAATACAGTTTTTAATACTTTAATACATAGTCCTGTCTGGTACAGTTTCATTACCAACAGGGATGTAAGATCGGGGTTTTTTAATTTGCTGCCAAAGTTGGATTGCTTTTTAATGTAGTAAATATCAGTAACAGCAAAATCAACTTCAGATCATAAAACTAAATAAGTTTTTACTTTTGCAAGTATTTTGTTTAGTTTCTTGTAAAAGTTCTTGAATTAAACCACTATATAAAAGCATGCTATAAAAACTAATTTGTGGAATTTCATGACTGGATACTTTTGATTTAACAAAATTAGTGTTACAATTGGCTTACAATGAAACTGGCAACCTTTATGGAGAGTTATCTTTTTTGTAGCTCTGATGAAACAAAATTGGCAGACATTTGTATCTCAGAAACTGCTAGTAAAAGTTCTAATTGACCACATTATATCTGATTAGATGGTACTAACTTTCTGTAAAGCAGTCTTTACATCTGAATTCCCTGTTACAGAGTTTAATTTTTTTAATCAAGTGCATGTTTGAAGAATTTAGCAATTAAATGCATAAGAGGAATAAGTACTAAAGACTTTAATGGAATTTATTGTGTTGCAGATTTCCGGTCCATTCGTAATTTTAAGTATTGACTCTTTAGGTTCTCTTTTTCCTTTAGCACTTAAGCATAGGCTGCTGAAGCTGTAGAGTTTAAGTTCAAGTAAGGAAAACAGCTGAATATATCACCCTCATTGCTTTGGCCTCTCCAGTCACCAGAAGGGTTCATTTGAGCTCTTTCTAATCCAATTTAAGTGAAAACTACATTACCTTAAAAAGCCAAACAAGAGTTTTGTATCAGCCTAACTGACTGCCTAGCACTTAATTCAGCCAGCAGAGCAGAGGTTATGTCCTCTACTTGCAAAATGGTAAGCTTCCCAAAAGGTAGTATCTTTAAATCTTACAATTAAATTTGGAAAAAGATACCAGACTGTGCCCAGTGACGACTTCATGAGTGGAGATAGAATTTAGAGTTGGGGAAGGCTGAAGAGTAGAAGAACAGAAATTGGGATATTAGTTTACTTGAAATGCTTCTAGGATCATTTTAAAATGAGTTTGGACAGCAGAAAATGAAGACTAGAAATACATGGGTTAGGAAATTAAGAACCAGTGATATCCAGGTGATATTGAGGTGACTTGGGTTTGCATCTTTTTGTCTTGAGAAGTGCCGTTATATTATAAGCTGTTTCCATTTGAATTCATCATTCATTTAAGCAACTAGATTTTTGAAAATGTTCTGTTTTGAATTTAGGACTTGATAAAATTGAATTTCTTCAGAGGCATGAAAACCAAGAGATCTACCAAAAGGCTTTTGAACTCATAGAACATTATTTTGGTGTTGAAGAAGAGGACTCTAGTATTGCACCTCAGGTGGATGAAAGTCAGCAGCAGTTTGTGTTTCAGCAGCAGGAGGCTCCAATGGAGGGGTTCCAGCTCTAAACTACTGAAGTGAATATAAGCATAAAATTTAAACACTTGTACGGTTTGGGGTTTTTTTTCTCAGAGGTCTTTTCTTTATGGCCAAAGTTAGAGGAAAAGCTGAATATGTTTTGCAGAAATAGACGAAGAAGCAGCTCATGCACTTTTATATATTGTGTTAGAGACAACTGTTCTCTGTTTTGTATTTGTGTTCTTCATTATCTCTTACATACAGAAAACAACTGTGAGTAATCATGTCTAAAAGCATTAAATGTGATATAACAAGAACTGTTTAGCTAAGTCTTGGTAGGATTTTAGGTAGTAGTTCTGAATTTTTCATGTAGTCTCAAACTTCATATCAGCAATACAGTTCCTGACAGTTGAATTTTTGGCAGTAGGCTTGACTTGCCCAGTCTCTATCAAATCTACCTCTTGTACTGAAGCAGAAACATTGCTTCAGAACTAAGGCATGAAATAAAGATGAGCTTATAAGAAGCTGAATTGGAATGTGAAAAATATTTATTTAAATTGTGAAACTTTTATGCATTACTTACTTTACAACACACTGTTGGAATTTATTTATAAAATGTATTTAAAGACATAATAGATATACATATATAATGCTAATTACCTAATATAATATTGAATATATGAACAAGTTTTTTCTGAATTATGTGGGAAGAGGACTATTTCAGAGGTTTTCAAATTGGAATCAGCAGAGACCTTGCTGGTCATTTGATGTTGGCTCTGTAATGAAAGCTGCTAAATGGCATTACAAGTCGGCCACAACTGCAGTACTTCGCAGTGGAAGCAGCCACTGCAGTTACCACAAGAAAGCTGCAATTAGGAATGACAGAAGGGTGATGTGCACAAATCACCAAGCTGATGTTTTACAGCTGTCTTCTGTCAAGATGTGGTAACACCACTTTAGTTCGAGAAACATTGCAATGTTTGCCTTTTAGTACAATAGCTTCTTAAAAGTTTAGACAGTAGGTGTTGTTTTTTGACCAAGTATGCTACTACCACTTGAATTATTCCTTAGGTTAATGAATTCAGTTTGCTTTTGGTAAGACAATAGAAATACTGCAGTGAAGAATGAATAGTGAATCACTCCAGTTGAAGGAAAAGTTTGTTGTACTGTAAATAGCATTAAGTATGTGGACACCAAAACTAACTAGAAGTTATTGTCATCTAAATATTTAGGCTCTACAATATACAGTGTTTGCTGTTAAACACTAAAAGAAATAGAATTATAATATTTACGTTAACAGTTTTGAGTACAGAAAAATGTATGCTCTGCTTTGACTTGCATATAAGTAGTGTTTCTGGTGTATTAGTAGTATATCTCATTTGGAGAAATTAATACTTTGGGTTAACTGAAGTATTGCTATTTTTTATTACCTGTAATTAATGTATTAACATCAAACTCCTGGGTTAAGTGAAATCTGTGACATATGAGAGCATTTCATGCTTCATAACAAGCTGCAGTTTAAACTTCAAATCACTTACCCATGGCACTGTGCTTGTCACTAAACAATATTTTAATGCACTGAAAAATACAGGTTAACGGTGGTATCATTTACAGTACCATTTTATATTTAGAATTTTTTTTACATGCAAGTTAAGATTCTAAGATGTTTCACTTTGATGTTACAGCAATATATTCTATATTGTAATTGAATGTGGGACTTGAAGTGGATTTTCTAAAATTAATGGTCAGTTTTGACTAAGATGTAACTGGGAGGGAAGCAACCTCCTTTTGAAGTCTTTTTAGTGGAAGATAGAAGTGTAAGAAGTGTATATAGGAGTGCTGTTACTTTATGAACTCTGAATAATGAGATATTTTAGCAAATGACACTTTAAACCTAGATTTGTACAGCATACAACAGTTTTGAATTGTGTGATAATATTGAGTACAGCTGCCAAATTTTCATATAATGTTAGGTGATTGTACTTATGCCCTTTTTACTCTGATAGTTTTAGGTTTTCGTACACCAACCTTCATTCTTTCCCGTGGTCTCCCCACTCCCCATCTATCAAAGAACAGGGTAACAATCATGGAAATCTACCAAGATTACTAGCAAATGCTGAATTTCAGTGTTCTAGTGTAAGAAAATTATTCAGGTAACAGGGTATTCCATTGTTTCTAACAACCTTGGTTTGATAACAAACAGCTGTGCCTGCTTTTTATTTGGAGAACCCTGTAAAACTACATTTATAAGCCTCTCTTATTTAAACCAAATTGGAACTATGAAAATCTTAATTGAAAGCCTTGAAAATGAAGAAAAGAGGGGACATTTAAAGTATTATATTTGTTTTGAAAGAATGCCTTCAGTTGTGTGGATATATTATTCTATCTGTGTGGACGGTTAGTGACTGCACTTTACGCATTTAGACAAATTGTATTTCATGCCTCTGATACATTTAAATGGAACAGTTTGAAAGGGAACTAAAATTGATGGACTTGGGATAATGAAAATCCTTATTTAAACTCAACATTTGGTTTACCCTGATATTGTTAAAAATTGAAAATTCTTTAAAGGATATACATACAGGATGGCCTTGCCTGTTTTATCACTTGGTTTATATCATACTTTGTTAAAAGCACATAAATGAACAAAATAAAACAAGAGATTATGACTTAAGGTCAGCTCCAATGTACTTATTTGCAGGTAGGGGCATGATTATGATGATTTTACCTAAACAGATGAAACCAGTATGGAGAGAAAAACAAAATAAAACTGTGATATGAATTTCTCTTTAAGTTTGGCATTTTATATGCAATCTGAAGCACCCCAGCAAAGTCTGTTTAAAAATACAGGGGTTTGGGTTTAATTAAAAGGGTACCATTTGTTCTGCTTAAATGTGAATACTAACTAGCTAATCTATGCAACTATGCAGAGCATAAGGTTTTTTTTGTTAGTTCCTTACTTGTTACACTGAATCATATCTAATTTTTTCATTGCACTTTTGTCTTAGGACTGGTTCATACAGCTTTTTAATTTTGTAGTATTTGCTTTACACACTGTTGCTAGCAGCAATCAGAAAATAGTAATAATGTTGGCACAGAAATGTTAGCTGTAGAACAAGTTTGCAACTGGAAACTATTTATTGTTGGGCCTGTCTTTAAAAAAATAGTAAAGATGCACTATTGTCTTTCCTCCATGGTTAATTCTCATTTGGTTCAAATTTATTAAATTGTACAACTGAGGATTCTTGTAATAGGTCTGCAAATTGATACGTGGACTTAATTGTGACCTCAAGATTTCACTGAAATCTAGAATGAGAAATTTCAGTTATTTATGGCACAATGTCTTAATATAATGTGTGGAAACAAAATTACCTGTATTACCTTCAGACAGTAATAGTGCATCTTTAAATCCAGGCCAAAGGCCCATTACTGTAACAGAACACATATTAAGTAGTATGCAATATTATGGTGTGTTAAATCTCCAAATACCGTACAGAAACCAATAAAACCTATTTTACAGATGGTTATTGTATTTATGTAGTGATTCAATAAGTGTTGCTTCTTAAAACTAAAAAATGCAAGTGCCATTTTGAATACAGCATTGATGCAAATGAGTTCAAACTGGCAGATTTGTGCACTGAAAAACTATGCACTGTCACTAGACAGAAAACTTCTTGGGTTTAAATGTTTTGTGATTATCTAATCAAAGATACCTGTATTCTTAGGAAACTACCTCATCTCCTTTGAAACGAATTACTGCTTTTGATCATATGCAAAACACTCTAAATAATTTTAGTTACATGCAGCAAGTATGCGAAATATCTCCCTAATGAAAGAGACCCTCCCTTTTTTTTGTGTGATGCTGTAGCTACCCATATTGGCTCCAGGGTATGCATACTTAAGTTGTCCATTTAGGGGTGAAACTCACTAATTGCTCTCAGCAGCTGTTAATTTTGCTTCTCCGAGGACATTCAGCATTTCAGACGAAGTTACTTTGTCTTCGCCTCTGCAGCCAGCTCAGCCTCCTTCCGCCACTTGGCCTTTTTTGCCAAGTTCAAGCTTGTTAAGGACTCGTGACGTGCAGCAGCCTGGGGAAGTAACAGCGTAGGAGTTAAGGATGCGCCCAGGGAAAGCTACCCAACCTCGGGAATAGGCAACAACTACTTACCTCTTGGGGGGTGGCAGAGGCTAGGTTAGCTAAAACTTGGGCAGCTGTAGGCTGCTGCTCTTGGTTTAGGTTTGTGTGCTTTTCAAAAAAATCCCATCATTTTAAAGTATGCTACTTTAAAAAGGTTGTACTCACCTTCTTAGCTGAAGCAATCACCGCAAAGCAGGCAACAATTGAGAGCCCAATCATGATGTAACAGGCTTTCACTCGAGCTTTGTTTCTTGCCTTGTCTATCATCTCTGGCCTGCAATTAAAGTAGTTTAATTGAGTCACTACAAAACGGGAAAGTGTCTCTTCAAAGCATTGCAGACATAACATCACAACTTAAAAATAAATATGGAATTAGCTTCTGAAACAAGCATCTTCAGCTTGCTGCGGTTACTTATGTATCAGCCATTTACTGATCCTAATTCATTTCCCATAGAAAAGCAACATTTAATGGATTTAGACTGTTTTTCGTCTTTTTTAAGCTGGAAAAAGAAAAATTGCTCAGGCAATAAATGTTTGCATTTCAATGCTTGGAGTAAATACACCAGAAATCATACCTTAAACTCTAAACATAGTGAAAATTAAGGGGGGGTTATCTGTTTAAAATAGCTGGAGATGTATATGTGGTATTGGATAGATGGAGTAAAAGCAAGTTCCCTTTATTCAAAGTTAACTTTAGAAATCAATTACTGCTTATATCTAACCTGTTCAGATGGTGTTTTGAAAGCTAAGGTCTTTACATCCTTGGGTTCTTGATTAAAGCAGAGTTTGTACTGCTACAAACGGAGTTAGATGTTTTAGTTCTTTATTAAAGCAGCAGCCTGACAAGGTGGGCAGCTGATGTCAGCCACTTCACTGTTTCAGAAACGCACACATAAACAAGAACAATCTACAGGATTATTTTTGCTGGTCATCAGCGGCAAAAGTAGTGAAAAATGCCCTCCGTTTGGCAGTAGTTGGTGCAAAGGAGGCATTTTACAGCCCGGCAATCTGCCTTGGTACAGCTCCCATTTCCACCCTCCTCTCTTCTGAGCCAGCGGCGTGGCCCTGAGAACCAGCAGTACAGGAAATCATGCAAATTGTCCCAAAATGTTCAGCTAAGTCTTTTTCCAAGTCAGACATTATACTTAGGAGTACAGTTTTTAAGATGTTAATAATAATACTGGCTGTGCACCATTTTCCTTTCATAATTCATCACAATAATGCTTTATATATATATATATATATACATATATTTGTGAGATATAAGTACATGTTTTATACGTATGTATAAACCCACAACTATATGTGTAAAAAGAATAATTGCATAAAGAATTGATGTTGTGTTCTAAGTAAAGATGGTGTAATGCTCTCTTTCCTCCAAAGCACTTTGAGCTTTACTTTAAAGAGTAACATGGTGGGATGGGGTAGAGCTGGGGATCTTAAGAGTGCCCATGAAAGCCTGCACCAAGGCTGAGGGTGGCAGTGCTTCTCTGTAAGGTTCAGTGTGGTGGAAGAGGACAGGTCCCATGAGTGGCAGTGCTGTGCCATCCCTTCCCTGCCACCGCACACAGGCGCATGTTGTGCATGCTGTGTTTCTTGAGCTGACTAACAATGCCTGCAGTTCTAAGGAACTACTTCTGGTTTGTACAGTGATAAAAATCGTCTTCAAAACAAACTGCACATCAGACTGGCACGTAGGATCATTAATCCAATAATCCATTTGTGGCAACAAAAGCAAAACCATAAATGTTATTAGTCTGATGTATTAGCCTAATTATACTTCCCAGTGCACTAATTGAAACTCCTCTGAGGCAGATTTTCACTTTCTCCCTGCTTTCTGCATCTGCTGTAAGGAAAACAGGCCTTACAGTGTTCTTCCCTAATTGCATATTAGTGCCTTTGCTATTCCATCCTTAATCAAGACTCCTGATAAACCTCTGCTGAAGTCAGGAACAGCTGGGGTTTTTTTTTAAAAAGCAAACAAAGAAACCACAACAACCCTGAATAAAGACTGTAGATTTGTTTCATAGTACAAACTATCTTCAGCAGCTAGATTGTGTTCACAAGTAACAACACCTTGCAATTCTTTTTTTAACAAGAGTTAGAACAGTGCCACAGTTCAGCTTCAATATCTCACAAGTAACTACTTCTAGTATGTTACTATTTATGGTCTTACAGTTCTGAAAATACTTTGCTCATCTAGAAAGCACAAAGCGGTGACACTCACCTGCCAGGCCAGAAAGGAGTGATTTTTGTGCATGTGTGTGTATGACTGGCAAATACAATGTGTCTTTATAAACACCTCCCAACTACTTGAATAGCATTTACAGCTTCTGAGACGTCTGAACCTTCCTCTAGCGGAAGATGGTGAAACTAACACAGTGCAAGAGAGGTTAGACTGTCCAGAAAGCCACTGTCCAGCTCAGCAAACTCCAGTGAAACTCTCAGGAACCAAGAAGAACAGGCAGAGGATGATCCTGTTGCTTTACACGGCTCTGCACACTGCTTATTCTCAACGTGTCTCCCAAGGCAGGGACATACTGTGAGGATAAAAAGTAGTGGCCTGGAGAGATGTCTAACATGCTATCTAACATCCTAAGAAGAGGGAGCCTTAAGCATTAGAGGGTTTCAGGTGTTTAGTGACTGACTCCCTTAGGGGTTGCTAATTTTTGGCAAGTCAGAGAACTGTAGAGTCCATGTGGTTTGGGAGGGAAGGGACCTTCAAAGATCATCTAGTCCAGTGGGTCAGCAAGAATGGGAGACTAAGTACTCAGTTTCCTTGATGAGGGGTGCTCCTGTCATTACCTCCTTCCCTATTTTTCCTCAAATTCTATAATAAAAAATAATTTTTTGTATGTAATCATTCAGTGACAGTTCCCTTAGAATAGTTTATGTGAGCTATAAACAGAAAATATTGTTTACCAATAACATCCTTCTCTGATTGCACGTTAGGAATAAGCAAAACAAACAAGCCAGTACATAAATGTAACCAAGGCTGTCTATTCAGATGGATCCAGTTTTTAATCCCAGGCTCTAGGGACTCCAGCAAGGAACATTTTCTCATCTTAACCTCTAACCAGGACAGGAAATTCTCTTGCCCTCTAATTTGTTTCCAAGTCTCAGTGTTGTAAAACTGACTGACTTAAACTGTGGAAAAGCTTTACATTTTCCACAGGACCAGGACACACCACTGCTTTCCCTTCAGCTCCATGTTACCCTTGGACAAGGCCAGCGCACTTACGGGATCCTCAGAGGAATCTCTTCTTCCGTCTTGAACCGTCCAGTCCAGAGGAGGATTTTTTTGTCAAACGTTGAAGGTTTGTAACTTGCAACCACCTTGTGAGCCTGCTCAGCTTAAAGAGTAGGAAAAACCCCTCTTTGTAAACCGTGCACTAAGAGAGAATTATGACTGATAGTAACGGGTGGAAGGGAAAAACCCTGCCCATTGAGGTATTTGGAAAAGTTAGGGATCAGACCTCCAGGTCTCGGCTACGTAGAGTCACCTCCGCGCAATCTCTGGAATATCCCCGCATGCAGCGAGTGTTCCTGCGGGTCTGGTTCGACCTCCCCGCTGCCCGCGGCTGTGGGTACCCAAGCCAGCAGGAGAACTCTCGGGACCACCCGAGCTGCGGTGCCACCGGCAAGCCGCCCCACCGGGCAGCCCAGCCCAGCCCCGCTCCGTCCGGTCCCGAACCTCCCGCCCGCGCATCTCCCCGTCAGCCCCGGGACGCCGCCGCGGGGTCGGTCCCGGCCGCTCCGCTTCCCCCCGCCACGGCGGGTAGCCCCTTACCGCGGGTGGTGCCCGGGCTCCGGGCGGGATCTCCGCCGGCCGCGGCTCCCCGCGGCGCGGGCGGGCGGA
>VZRV01009046.1:2209-27809 GCA_013398115.1 Falcunculus frontatus
CCCCCCAGCCCTGCAGCCCTCTGGGGACAAGCAGCTGAACAGCCGAGAGATTTGGGGAGGGTCTACAGCCCCTCACCTCTCTGGGGAGCCCCCATCCCTGCACAGACCATTCCCAGAACCCCATTAACGGAGCTACAGGGACACAGCGCGGTGTCACGGCCACCGTGTCCCTCTCCCAAGGCCACCGTGTCCCTCTCCCACGGCCACCGGCCCCTCAGGCCGGCCAGAAGCTCCCCGGCCCCGCGGCCCCCGCTGCCATCCGGCTGCGCTCCGGGAGCTTTTGCATATGGAAAGAGCAGGGGAAAAGCGTTTTACTGTTCGGCCAAAACCCACCCAAGTGGAATGGGGAGGGGCGGGGGGAGGGAGGGCAGCCCGAGGAGTTAATCCACTTTGAATTGCAGCGGCTCCAGCCCGCGCTCCGGGCTGACAGCTTGACAGAGACGGATTGGCAGCTCCCGAGGTGAGACATCCCGGCCGAGCCACGGAGCCGCAGGAAAACCCGGCTTGGAGGGGGCAAGGTTCCACCGTGTGGTTTTCCATGAGGGGAAAGAAAAAAAATTAAATAAATAAAGGTGAGAAGGGTAGGAGAGCAGGGAGCTGGAACAGGCCCTGGCAGGGGGAATGGTTCCCTGGAGCCTCCCTGTCACAGGGACCCCCGGGGTGGCTCCTCAAACACCCCCAAACCTGACCATGGGGTCTGCAGGCACAATCCCCCTGCGACCACCACAGCGTCGTCCCCTGGTTTCCAGCCAGCGGCTGAGGCATCTCCCAGCTCCCACAGGACTTGGGGCAGGGTTTTCCCACCGGGAATCCCGAGGAGCCGCTGGAATACAGATCAATAACAAACCGGGGGGAAGGGGAATGGGCACGATGGAGCGGTGCCCCGCAGGGCCACACACCTGCTCGGGTGGGTGACAGGAGAGCACAGCCCCAGGCAGGGTGTTAAACCCCTTCTTTTGGCAGAAAAAGGCGTTTTCCAGGCAGGAAAGAGCCGGGAAGGCGAGGCCCGGCTCTGCCTCCCAGGGCCGCTGCCTGTCAGCAGCCAGGAATCACTGAACTACGACGGATGTCTCGGAGGGATGATAGGGCAGCGACCCTCATATTTTCTGCGGCGAGCGCTCCTGTAAGCTCCCTTTGTGCTGGAATGATGGGAATTCATTACAGACCACCCCCCGCCGAGCGCGGGCTCCCAGGGGAGGGATCTGCCGGCTCTCTCCGAGGCTAAATGGGATTAGGTTATCTCCCGGCACGAATACCCAGACAAGAGCACACCAGGAACCGTCCCGGAGCATCCAGCCCGGCACTGGTGGGACTCAGCAGACACGATGGAGGTGTCACCACCAGCTCCTCCACTGAGGATCCACTCCCAAATGGACACGGCGGGGAGATTTACTGGCGATGCTGATCCTGGAGATATTTGGTGTTACTGTGTGTTTTGGGGGAAAAGCCACTCGGTTGTGTGGCCACCACCAAAGGATCCTCACCCTAATCCTGACCCTCACCCTGTGATCAGCCTCTGACTGACTGCTCAGCGAGGTGTGGCACAGGCTCTGCCAGCCCCGTTCCTCCCGGTTTTGGTGGCAGCAGCCCTGATGCCACCCTCAGTTCTGGATCATGGCACAGGGAGTGGGATTGAGCTGGGCTTCACCCTGGGAGAGGTGGGAGCAGCCAGAGGGAGCATTGCTGTGCCCAGCCTGGCACCGCTGGCACTGCCAGTGCTGCTCCCAGGAGGACTCACTGTGAGCTGCTGCAGGAGCAGGAACCCCCAGGCTGGGCTCAAACAGCTTAAAGCACCAAAAACTCCATCTCAGAGGCTGGCAAAAGCAGAGGTTGGGTTGGGGTGGGAGCACACTCACTCTCCCCTTCCGCTGCCCCTGCCCACCGTGGAGCTTGGCCATTCTGCTCCGGAGGCATCACTGCCCCCAAAGACCACCACAACCTCCTCCTGAAGACCACCACGACTTCCTGAAGACCACCACAACCTCCCAAAGACTACAAAAACCTCCCAAAGACCATCCTGATCTCCTGAAGCCCCCACCACTGTGACTACCTCCACGCAGATCCCAGCACAGCCCAGCTGGGCTCCCCAAACTCTCCCAGTGCCCCCCCTCGGCACAAGCACCGGCTGCAGGGTTGGTGTGAGCACGGCTGCACTTGCTCCATTCCCTCTCCCTGTGGCTGCTGGATTCCCTCAATCATGTCAAACAAACCCAGAGAAAAACACGTTTGACTGCATCAAAGTTCAAACCTCCACCTGGCCGCGTCCCCGAGCAGGGACCCTTTAAAGCTGCGAAGATGTAAACTCCCCCAGGTCTTCATTATGTCTTACAGGCCCGATATTATATCAGATTATGGAATCATTAAACAAAAAATTGTACTCGGCGCTGTCCGGAGGGGCCTCCAGTTACCTTGTCTAAATATAACAGCATCATTTTTAACTGAGGAGCTGGTACAGTCCCTCGGGCCTTCATTATATTTCATGGGTCTGGGCTGGAATATCATCTCCCTCATCGGAGAACTCATCCTGCACTTGTGCCAAGGCCAAGGCCAGCAGTGCCGGATGCCCCTCTCCATGGGACACCTCCCACTCCACGGGGCACCCCCTCACCCTGCACTGGCAGAGAACAGGCACCGAGAGGAGTGGGATGGGCTGACGGGATGGAACAAAGGATGGAGAGGAGGAGATGAAGGGAGAGCAGCAGCGGGGAGGGGGGGGATCAGAGCCAGGTACGCGCCCAATTATTTTAATTGCGTGTAGGTGCCCTTCCGGCTCGCTGATGCGACACATCAGTGTTTACTGCGCCGAGCAGAACCAATTATGTTTGAACATCGAGGGGCTGAGAGACAGCAAATAAACAAGGCGGCGTGCGGGGGGCTCCGCCAGCCTCCGTTTGCACCCGTCCGTCAGCGCCCAGCCAGGCATGGACTGGGAAAGGGGGGCTCCGGGGATGGGTTTGGGCAGGGAGCCCCACGGCGCAGCACGGCCGCCGGCAGGAGCGCGGCGCCCGGAGGGGAGAGGGAATAGATCTGTTTGGGAAAAAAAGGGGCAATAAATAAAGCTGTAAAGTGATAGTTTCTGGCGGGGCTTTGACACGAGTTGTCAGAGGCGGTGGTGCGTGTGCTCCTGTCTTTACAGTAAATAACTGTCAGCAATTAGGAAGCGGAGGTGGTTCGGGGGAGTCGGGCGGCTCCGCACATCACTCACCGGGGGTGGGGAGTGGGGACCACCGGCAGCAGCTCCGGGGGCTGTGTTCCCTCAGGGAAGAGCTACCTTTGCCCCCGGCTTACCCATGGCCAGGGCTCAAACCCCCAGGGCTGCTCGAATCCCCAAACATCGGGGACAGCAGCTGCGTGGGCAGGGGCTCAGATCCTAAGGGTCTTTTCCAATCTAAATGATTGTAAATGAAATCCCAGGATGGTTTGGGATGGAAGGACCTTGAAGATTACCCAGTGCCACCCCCTGCCGTGGGCAGGGACCCCTTCCACTATCCCAGGTTGCTTCAAGCCCCATCCAACCTGGCCTTGGACACTTCCAGGGATGGGGCAGCCACAGCTGCTCTGGGCACCCTGTGCCAGGCCCTCCCCACTTCACAGGGACAGATTTCTTCCTTCTACCTCGTCTAAATCCACCCTATTTTAGTTTAAAACCATCACCCTTGTCCTGTTGCAACAGGTCCTACAACATATCCCCAGGAGCTGGGCTCCATGATCCCTGTCGACCCCTTCCCCCCCAGGATATTCAATGATTGCATGATCAGTGATGAACCGAGCCCCGAGCCTCATCCTCCCCCCCNCTTCACAGGGACAGATTTCTTCCTTCTACCTCGTCTAAATCCACCCTATTTTAGTTTAAAACCATCACCCTTGTCCTGTTGCAACAGGTCCTACAACATATCCCCAGGAGCTGGGCTCCATGATCCCTGTCGACCCCTTCCCCCCCAGGATATTCAATGATTGCATGATCAGTGATGAACCGAGCCCCGAGCCTCATCCTCCCCCCCGCCCTCCCCACCGCGGACATCTCCATCACCTTCCTCCTCTTCCTCCCACCCCGCCCGGCAATAATTGGCTCCAGCTCCAAGCTCTCCCCTTCCCTCCTCCCGGTTTTCACTCCCCTCTGCTAAGAGCAGCTGTAGCCGCGGCTCAGCCTCTGGAGCTGCGAGTTCTTTGACACCAATAACCTCTGTCTTTGTGCTCCGCGGCTCGGCGGCCGCTGCCGCTCCCTCCCAGGCTGGCACAGCCCGCTCCCCCCGGCCTTGAGAAGCCCAACTTCAGAGGCTCGTTGGAGCTCAGCCCCCGGAGCTGGGCCCCGGGGGAGCGGGAGCGGGGGACCCCCAGCTCCCGTTCCTATGGCGACCGAGGATGCCGATGTTGCAGCCCGAGGCGGTACCTTTGGTACTTACGGATCAAACTGCAGGGCAAGCGGTGCCGGGGAGGGGACACGGAGTGCAGGGAATGCAATGACTTGAATTAAGAGCAGGAGAGCCGGCGGCTCCCCTCGGAGCAGGGCGGGAGGAGGCCAAATTTCTCCTGGGTGGGTTAAAACTTGAAATCTTTCTCTATTCCCCCTGTCCTTGGCCTCTCCCAAGCTTTGGGAAGCACACACCCGGTGAGGACAGTGGGCTGGGATCACCAGCATGGGCTGCAGGGCACCAATCCAGTGGATGTTGGCCCCATCGTGCTCACCAGGGACTGAGCCAGGGGTCAGGAGAATCCTGATGGGCTCCAAGTATCTGCTCCTCAGCGTCCCCTCCAGTGGCCCAGGGACCACCTTCATCCCCCCCATGTGCCCACTGGTGCAGGACAGAGCCCAGGAAGGGCAGGGAGAGGGCGGGCAAAGCCCAGCTCTTGCCTGGAGGAGCAGCAGGAGCCTGAGGGGACCCTCAGCACCCAGCTGCCTTCACAAGAGCAAGGACCAGGAGTGTGAAAGGGAAAAGGTGACTTCTCCCCGGTTTTGTCTCTCCTCGCAGCCTCTTTTCTTCTCTTTTCCATCACCCTCCTTGCTCGCTGCTCTTTCCGCTCCGGAGCATTCCGTGCTTTGCTGGGGCATTAAGAGGCAGCAGCTCAAACTGTTTAGTGAAGCATTAAAGGGGCAGGAAAACACTCACATCACAAGAGCTGAGAGCCCTAGAGCATCCTCGGGAAAAAAGCACCTCCCAGTTCTGGGAAATAAGACATATTTCTGCGCTCACAGCACCAGATAAAACTCATCTCCCGGCCCTTGCCAGCCCCGTCATCAGCCCGGCCGTTCGACATTCCACTGCTCCTGAAGTCAATCCCTCCCTATTCCCATCCAGGTCACTCGGGAGCAGCTGGGCCACCACCCCCACAAGCTGCCATCTGCCACCATCCAGTCACTCAGCAGCCCCCCAGGATACCTCAGACATGCCCAAACCCCAGGATTCACATGGTTTAGACACGTTAAAACCGTCACAGCTGGAGCACGTGAAAAGGAACCAATTCCTCACTCCCTCCTTCCCAAATCCAGCAGAAACCTGCAAACATCCCGGGGCTAAAAAGAGATTTTCCTCCTTTTAAGGGGTTCAGAACCCAATGGGTACAGGCAGAGCTCAGGTGTCCTCTGTGCCCCATCCTGAGCTCTGAATGCAGCACCAGACCTGGGAAAATCAGGAAAAATCTGGAAATCAGAAACCTGACTGCTGCATGGAGGGAAGAGGGTTGCTCCACGCGCTCCGCTGGCTGAGAGTTTTTCCCTCTTCCTTTTACCTTCCAGCCACAGGGAAACTGGATTCCTTGGGAGGGGCTGCTGCCCTTATCCCAACACCTGGAGATGGGAGCGATTCCTGTGCTCCATCACCCAGCCCTGCTCCCTCTGGGAAGGGTGAGAAACATCGTGAAGCATCACAGCAGGAATGAGAGGATTTGGGGCTCCCTCTGAGAGACTGCCATCCCTTCCCAAGCTCAGAAATCAACCCTGGAGCTCTCACTCCCACTACTGCGAGGGCCCAGGGTGTCCCAAGCATCCCCAAACCGGGCATCCTTCAAATCCAAGGATTCCAGACAAGAAACGGGATAAGCTGGAGACCTGCCCCAGGGAAGCACCATTCCCTGTGAACACACGGAGCAGGAGGAACAGAGAGCGTGCCCTGGCCAAGGCACAGGACCTGGGTGTGCTGCTTGGTGCTCCCAGCTCGGAGAGGGTTTGGCACAAGCTCTGCTCCAGCCGTGGCTCCGAGAGAGCTGGACCAGCTCTCCCATTTCAGCAGGATGAGGAACGACTGGTGCCGCTCCCAGATCCGTCTCCCCCTTCCCTTCTTGTCGTGGATTTGCATCTCTCCTTTGGGCAGCTCATTTCCAGCACTGAAAGGGCTCTGTTGGGGTCTCCTCCCTCCAAGGGCTCCGTTCGGGTTCCCCCCTCCAAGGGCTCTATTCGGGTCCCTCCTCTGAGGGCTCCGTGCGGGGTCCCCCCCTCCTTCCCCAGCAATTGTTATGTTAAAATCCCCACGACATGTTTCTGCAAAGAATTAAAGGAGGGTGAGGAGGGGATTGTTTTCGTCAGTGTCTCACCGAGTCTCTGACCTTGAGCGTGAATAAAAACAAGAAAAAAGGAACTTTATGCAAATCTCCCGCACTCAGCACAAGGGGGAAAATAATAACGGCAAATGGAGATTAGGAATGCAAATCGACTTAATGAAGAGGCAGGGGCTGGGCAGGAGCTTGTTTTGCTCTTGTACAGACGACTCACCCCGTCTGGTCCTGCTGCACCCCAGGTCTGATCGTTACAAATTGTATCAGGGTGGGGAAAAGGAAGCACAGGAAAGGTTTAATTCCCTAATTATGGCATTGTTTGTCTCTTCTGCCCACGGCTGCTTCTTCCAAGAGGCCTCTCACACCTCCCTTGAGTCAACTCCCAGCCATTCACCACCCAAAAGTGACCCATTATCCTGCGGATCCCACCGTGCCAGAGCCGGATGCCAGGCTCAGGATCCCGGTCCCACATTACGGGGGTGCAGCTGCTTCCAGGGGCCCGAGGGGACGTTGTGTCCCTGCTCCCTGGGTCACCCCGGACGGGTCTGGCACTGCGGGACCCCCGCGCTCTCCACCAGCCCCTTCACAAGCCTTGGCCTCACCACTTGGATTATTTTCCTCTCCTTTTCCATTCCCTCACCAGCCTTCTCGGCCGAGGCTGCTGCTCTGGGGTGTGGGAATAGCTCCCACATCCCCGTGGAACAAAGTCCTGGTCCTGGCAGGGATCTCCAACACACCCCCACAGCGAAGGTGTGACCAGCCACAGCCCGGACACAGGACACGGGATCACGAGGAGCAGCAGGAGGCCACCGGCACCTTCTGAGGGGGGATTGTTCACACACAGAAGTTGGGATGGAAGTGGCTGAGGGTGGCCGTTACCAAGGTTGTGGAAAACTGCCTTTTCCCACTCAAAATGCACCTTGGAATCACAGACTCGTGAAATATCCTGAGTTGGAAGGGAGCCACAAAGGATCTGGGTCCAACTCCCAGAGCTCCACAGGACAATCCCAAAACCCCACCTGTGGAGGGTGTGATGCTCCTGGGCCGAGCTCTGCTTTATAAAACCCTGAGCTCAGAGCCACATCCACCATGAGCAGTCACTGCTGTGCTGGAAGGTGCTGAACACCCAAATCCACCTGGGAAGGTGATCCCAAAGCTGCTGCCGGGTCTGTCACTGCTGGATCACACACCCCTGGAAGTTTGGAATGGTTTTCCTTCCTCCTACAAAAGAACAATCAAGGTCAGTTCTGTTTAAATGAGCCTTGCACTGGCCAGAAGATGAAATCGGGCCCCAATCCCATTCCAAATCACAGGCTCACAAGGAATTGCCTGGGCTGGCTGAAACCCAGGCAGGATTAATTCCTGAGGTGTCACAGCCCCCAGCATCCCACTCCCCCTGGCCCCACTCCTCTCAGTGACCAGAACAGATCCCACAGACCCTCAGGACACGCTTAAACCTCGGCCTAAAGGTGCTGGAAAATTCCTGGAGTGTTTAAAACCGAGTGAGGCCCTGGGGGCAGCGACCTCGCCAAGGCCTGGAAACCATCGCAGGGCTCCGGGTCACGCTTCTCCGCCAACGCCAGGGCTGCTGATGCCTCCACCCCACAAACACCCCCCTTCCCTCCCTCCCAAACAACATCCACGGGAGAGTTTGGCTGGGAACGCGGCGCTTTAATCTCCTGGAAGCCTTTGACAACCTGTCTCGTCCTGGCTTTTAGCTGCGTGAGAGCTGCTCGTTAATGGAGCATTAACCTTGGAGAGCTGCTGCAATTACTCCAACACTAATTCTGACAGTTTTTGGTGTATCTGTTTGTTCTTTTGACAGGCAAAAGGAATTTCTTTTTAAAAGCTGTTTGATACATTTGAGACCTTCTGTCCACATTTCCCTTTTTTATTTTTTTTTTTTATCTGCTGGAGATGGGAGGGTCGGGGGGAACGTGCGGAGGGGGAGGCGCCGCCTTCCCGCGACACCTCGTTCAGGCACCAGTCGGGATATTTCCCCCCTCCCAACCCCTTCCCACCCCTGCTTTAAGTCACACAAGCGTTTGGTCTCTCCTGACCTCATTAGGGTAATTAGGAAACCTTTTGAAGCTGGGAGAATGGCTCTGAGCGGTGGGAAAGGAGGAGAGCGAAGAGGCTCTGAAGGAGCACGAGGATGAAGAAAGGGGGAGAAAAACATCTTCAGCAGCGAGGAGGTGACCTGCAGCTCTGCTCCCCTGGAAAGCTCCTTAAATTGCCTCTTTTAAGAGGATGGAAATCCAAGTCCTGGTTATCCCATAAGACCTGGGCAGCCAGGGAGCAGGGAAGGAAAAGGGTGGTGGGGCAGGTGCGGGCTGAGCCGAGGATTCCACTTCCATCTCTGATCCATCACCGCTTCCCCGGGTGCCCTTTGGCAAATCAGCTCTTGCTGTGCCTTAATCCTTCCTTCGTTTGAAAAAAACATTCCCTACATGTTATTTTCTAGGTGGGAAACACAGGCTTTGGAGGGAAAGGGCTCCCTCTGACTGCGCAGCTCCCAGGAAAACCAGGCTGCTCCCAGGGACTTCTCCTGGTAATCATCCATCCAACACCTCAATGTGAAGTCTGATAAAGCCACAGCCCACCTCAGATGGAGGGAGAAGGTGATTTCGGTTTGAACTCAGCTGCTTTCCAAACCCACCTGAGCCACCAGGTAAATCCTGGGTGACAGGAATGGGAACCTTCCTAAGAACACTCAGCCCTCTCTTCCCCTAATAAATGTGGGAAGCGTTTTCCCTGCACTCATCCGAGCCAGACGAGAAGCCCAAACGATGACTGTGGCGAAGCTAAAGTTATCACAGGGATAAAACCTCCAGTTCTAAAGGAAAAACGCGCTATCGCAGCCCTTTGCTACCAATCACAAAGGGCACAAACCCGATGCCTCTCTGTGTTCGGCAGAAAGAGGAGTTTGATGTGAGAGAAAAGCGGATTAAAATAACACTGGCAAGAAAAAGGATCAAAACACACCAATATACCCCGGCACGAGCAAGTCTGAGCCACCGCGCCCGAGGTCCCGCTGTGCCTCCGGCACACACGGAGATGGAAGCACCGCCACGGTCCTGCTCGGCTGCTTTGAGAGTCCCCTTTTTAAGATGAGGCTTCCCAGCCATCCCTCCATCCCTCCAGGAGAACATCCCGTCAGGAGCTGCTCCTCCAGGGTGCCCTTGGAAGCGGAGCCAGACCAGCCCTGCGCTGCCAGCCTGGGTTTTGGCAATGTCATGGAACACTGGAATGGTTTGGGTGGGAAGGGACCTTAAAAATCATCCAGTGCCACCCCTGCCATGGCCAGGGACACTTTCCAGTATCCCAGGTTGCTCCGAGCCCTGTCCAGCTTGGCCTTGAGCACCTCCAGGGATCCAGGGGCAGCCACAGCTTCTCTGGGCACCCTGTGCCAGAGCCTCACCACCTCACAAGGAAGAATTTCCTCCTTATATCCAGTCTAAATCAGCCTTTTTTGGTTTAAAACCATCACTCCTTGTCCTGTTGCAACAGGCCCTGCCACACATCACCCGGAATTGGACTTGATGATCCATGGGATGTCCTGGAGAAGCACCTGGGGGCTGCAGATAGAGCAGCCCCCTCCCCCCAAGCCTCAATTTCCTCAGCTGCTGCTCACAGTGTTAATGCCCATCAGTTTTTCCCTGTCAGGAACAGCCTTTCCAGCAGTTCTGCAGGAGCGGGGGTGGCTGGGCTCAGCTCGGGCTGAACAATGAAATAATTGGGATTATTTTAAGTACACGAGGTTTTATTATTTTAAAGAGCGAGAGTAATTAACCACCGGAACGTAGCAGCAGCGTAGCGGGGTGGAGTGAACACTCCATGGAGGGGCTGGAGCCTCTCCAGGGAAACCTTCTGCCTTCACCTCACAGGGAGCAGGACAAACCTCCTGGTGCTCTGCCTGAGAGTGACCCCCGAAAGGGCTCTTCTGGCTGCAAACCTGCAAATCTCCACACCCTCATTTCCAGGCTCCGGTTACATGATGGATGGAAGCATTTTGAGGATGCCCAGGTGCTGCCAACGGCAATTCCTGGGGATTCCAGCGTGGCAGGAGGGAATCACAGTGGCACTGGGAGATGCTTGCAGTGGGAGAGGGGGTGAGGAGGTCGCCCACAAACAATTCAGGGCCATTTCAGTTCCACTTCCCAGCACTGGATGTGACTCACCAACCTCTTCACACCCAGGAAGCACAATGACTGGGAACGGGGTGACCACAGAATCCCAGGATGGTCTGGATGGGAAGGGAACTTCCCATCACCTTGTTCCACCCCTGGTGAGCCGCTCTAACCCATCACCCCCCCATTCCCCACATGCCACGTTAATTAAAGCAGCTCGTAATTGTCTGCAAACACCTCTCCGAGGGCAGGGGCTCTCCAAGCCCTGCTGAAGCAGGATCTGTTCAGATCCACAGCAATCCCACAGGCTGTGGAAGCACTTCCAGTAAATCAGACCCAAAATCCCCCTTTTTTCTGGAGATTCCAGCCCACAGGTGCATGGAAGTTCCATCCCCCCCCCACAGGTATCCCTGGACATGAGCTCCAGCTCCTGACTTTGATCCAGCATCATGAGAAGCAAACATGGGATTGTAACATCCAAGGCACTGTCTCCAATTTAATTTTTGGGCTGCTTCCCCCCCGCTCCTGCTGCATTCGCACGTTCAGGAGGAGCACAGAGCTCCTTTCATGTTTACTCATCCTTAGATTGCAAAAATTGTCGTGTGAATTCCTTCTCCAATTAGCTCTGGTACTCAAAAAATAAAATATTGTTCCGTTGCCAGCACAGTTCTGATCATTCCTGTCCTTTATACCTTTATTCCCCAGAGTCACTTGAAAAGCGGACGCTCCTTCCTCCTCCCCTGCAAAGCCCCCTTGGAAAATTTTTAAAACAAAAAACAACCAGCGATTGTAAAGGAAAAGCTTTGGTGGCTGAAGTGCCACTTCCATTCACCTTTCCATGATGGAAGGGAAAAAAAATAAAGATCAGAAGGAAGATTTAGACAAAAAGCCAACTAAGTAAAGGTAATTTCTGATACAGGAGAATCTGCTCGTTGTGTAGAGCTGCTTTGTTGAGTGGAACAGAAGAGACATCAGAGACTCCGCAGAGGGTTTTCAAACATTCCCAGCTTCCTTCCCAACGTGCCACCCAATTCCACACCAACCCAGAGACACATTTTGGAGCGCCAGTGTCCAAGGAATGAAGGTGAGGAAGGCCACCCAGCCCCTGCCCACGATGAGCCCCAGAGGGACATGGGCACAGGAGAGTTGTGAGTGCAGCTGAAAACATTTATGGGGAAATTCCAAGAGCCAACCACAGTCACCCCAAAGTACCCAGAGCCATCCAGTGAGTGTATGAGCAAAAAATGGGACAAAACTCATGGTATTTTTTTCCTGACCATGCTCATCTCCTCACCCATCCAGGGCTTGGCCCCAACAGGACCAAGAGCCTGGTGGGTTCATGGGGACAATCCCAGACCCAGTGACCCATGGAGACAACCCCGGGATAGTTTGGATTGGAAGAACCTTAAAATCCATCCAGTTCTACCCCCTGCCACAGGCAGGGACACCTTCCACTAGACCAGGTTGTTCCAAACCCCATTCAACCTGGCTTCAATTAATGCCACCTATTAAAACCGAGGTTCATTTGGTACTGCAGGAATCCAGCGACAAAGAATTCTGAAATTCATGAATGGAGCATCCTTTATCCATTCTTTATTTTCCTCTTTTCCCTCCTTGGGGGGCTGGAAGGACTTGGACCATCTCTTCTCCCATAGAGCAACCAGAAAAATGACACACAGACAGCTGTCACACACAAAATCACTAAAAAAAAACCCCTAAAAAACCCCAACTTTAGACACCAACCCTCATTAAAACCAGGGGACAGAGAGCAGGAGAAGAGCTGTGTGTGCCAGCAGTGCTCCCTCCCCGGGCTGTGCCGCAGAGGTGATTTCGCACTCCACGGAGCGCGGCGCGAGGAGCCGCAGCAGCAAGCAGCCTCTGGAATCAAAAGAGCTCCCCGGCACTCCACCGGCCCCGCAGCTCCCATTCCAGGCAAGGAAATTTGCATCCAAAACATCAAGAGCACTTTACCTCGAGTTTAAAATAAATTCCGAGCAGATCCATGCCGCCAGCTTGTGTTTGTGACTGGAATCCCAGCCAGCGCCAGCCGGAGCCTGTCCCCAGTGAGAGCTCGGGAAGAGGGGATGGCACAGAGCAGGGAACAGGGATGGGGGGAGGACAGCACAGCTGCAGCTGGTCCAGCACCACAGGCCACGGCAATTAGTGCTAATTGGGGTAACAGCCCCCTGAGCCTGAAAAGGAACAAGCGCTTGGTTCACATCCTGCAGCAGCTCCCAGCACCGCACGAAGACAGAGCTTGAAAGCACAGAATGATGGAATTTTTTTAGGTTGGAAAAGACCCCCAAGATCATGAAGTCCAAGCATTCCCCCAGCACTGCCAAGGCCACCACTAAACCACGTCCCCAGGTGCCACATCCAGGGGGTTTTTTGAACACTTGCAGTGACTCCATCGCTGCCCTGGGCACCCTGTACCAGGCTGGATCCCTTCCTTTTGGGGAAGGAGTTTTCCCTCATATCCAATCTAACCTGACAGGTTGATGCTGTCCTGCCTGTGCTGCTGCACGGGGAATGCTCTGTTAGCTCATTAGCACTGCAGTTAATTTGGCCCAGGAAATCCAGGGTGCCCCCAGGGTGCTGCTGTGCCAGGGCTGGGTGTTCACATCTGTGCCGGAGCCAGTGGCTTCACTCCATCAAACCAGGGCATCCCAAAACCTCGTGAGGCCCAGAATCATTAAAATCTTTCCCAAACAAGTACTGACAGGGCCAGGTGAAACCCAGCTGAGGTGGAGCTGGGGCAAGACCCTCCCCTGCTCCTGACAGAGACCCTCCCCAGCCCAACAGCTCCCCAGGAGCCGCCCCAAAACCTGCTGCTTCCCCCACCCCGAGACCAAGAAAGACACAGCCCCCAAAGGGCACTTCCAGCTCACCCCAGACAGCTGCTGGAGGAAGGAGATTTGCCTTTCAAGGCACCAGGATTTATTTGCAGCTTCCCCAGGTGCCGGCAGTGCCCCGGCAGCTGCAAGTCTGGTCTGTGAGTGCCACCTACAGGGATCCCCTGTGCCCCAGCTCCTGCTCTGCCCCGACCCCGCTGCCCCCCAGAACCCCACCAGCAACGAGGGTAAATCGTGGAGCAAACAGAACCCTCTTCCCTCCTCGACTGCCCCAGGACAGGAGCAGCCAGGACAAGGGGACACAGACAGGGTGGCAGAGGGGGACAGGGGGAACATGGCTTCTGTTTTCTCAGTGCCACTGATCCACGCAACCGGAATGAGAAGGATGAAAAGCAGATGTGAGAGTCGGGAAACGCCCTTGGTTTTGTTCTGGAACCAATTCCTTGCAGGGAGGAGCTGGGATATTCCCATTCCAGCCTGGAGGAGACTCGGGGGAGACTCTGGAGGGGCAGCTCCACTCTCTGGTCTCTGGGACCAGGGACAGAACCTGAGGGAATGCTTGGAGCTGTGACTGGGGAGTTTTAGGTTGGATATTGGGAAAAGCTTCTTCCCCCAGAGGGTGCGGGGCACTGCCCAGGCTCCCCAGGGAATGGTCCCGGCCCCAAGGCTGCCAGAGCTCCAGGAGCGTTTGGACACCACTCCCAGGGATGCCCAGAGTGGGATTGTTGGGGTGTCTGTGCAGGGCCAGGGGTGGGACTGATGGTCCTTGTGGGTTCCTTCCAACTCAGGAGATTCCATGATTCAGTGATCCAGGGAACAGCCTCTCCTTCCTCGCTCCCAAATAAGCAAAATGGAATTTGGTTTTGGTGTTGTGGAAAAGCCGGAACTGGCCTCACAGGGACCTTATTTGGTCTTCTGTACAAGAAAAGGGATTAATGTGAGACGAGGGAGAAAGGGGGAGACTTCAGAAAACTGAAACCAACCCAGAGATGATTGGAGAATCATGGAGTCATGGAATGGTTTGGGTTGAAAGGGACTTTAAAGCTCACCTCATTCCACCCCCTGCCATGGGCAGGGACACCTTCCATAGACAAGGCTGCTTCAAGCTCCATCCAACCTGGCCTTGGACACTTCCAGATGGGACATAAAGTGACCAGCAGCCCTGGGAGCACACAGAGGGACAGTGCCACTGTCCTGTGAGCGGGAGCAGGGCAGGGAGAAAACCCTCCATAAATCCATGAACCCACCACAGCAGCCTCATCCCATGGGCTCAAGCAGCCCCTGGACACAGCAGGGAGGGATGGGTGGGCTGGAATGCTTCATTCCAGTGGTTCCAGGAACAAGGGAGGGGACGCTGCAACGACAGGAAAACCATGGATCAATACAGGGCCGGTGGCTGCCTAAAGACAGATCAGCAGTTCCAGGAGGGTGGAACACGAGCTGCTCCTTGGGGAATTCAGACAACAACATGCTCAAGTGCTGTTTATTGACTCAGGGGGCTCCCACCACAGGCCCCTCTCCTCTCCCAGCACTCCCAGTGCTGCAGATCCCATCCCAGGCACAGAACACAACCAGCAGAGCTGATCTCACCCCGCTCCCATGGATCCCATTAACCCTGCACATGGCCCAGTCGGTTTGGGCAGGTCGGTATCAGCAGCAGAGCATCCCATAAAAGCTCCAAAAGGACAGAGGGATTATGTAAACTTTGGAATTTGGCTTTGGCTTAATTCAGAGCAGACTGTAGTCACTCGTGACACACACACAGGTGGTGACTGTCACAGCTTGTGGTCCATCAGCTCCTTTTGGCTGGGATGAGCAGGAATCCTGCAGACCAATGGGCACATGGAGCCTCCCACCAACACCCTGATTCATCCCGGAGAAAGAAAAGTGCAGCAGTGGCTGGTGAGGCCTCAGCCTGCCCAGGGCCAGGCACGGGCAGGTCTGCATCCCCATGTTTAGCCTAAAAAAAACCCCCTAAAACTGGAAAACTAATGGAAGATCCAACCGGTGCAAAAAGACCTAAAACGAGGGTATCAAACACACATGGAGGAACTGAAAGAGTGATGGAAGGAACACTTGAACTGCTCCTTTGTGGAAACATCATGTGAGGTGTTCAAAGCTGCTGTTATTTGCAGGATCCACCCCAAAATCACATGCCCTGGCCCAGCACTGCTCACACTGCAGAACTGACAGCTCCAGTTGGTTCCTCCTGGAGAAATGGGATCGTGCTGAGCACCCCAAGGAGTCTCAGGTCTGTCACTTGGTTTTCCCCTCTTAAAAAAGGTTTCCAAGGACTCAGAGTAGAGCAGGGATGGAATGTCACAGCCTGCAAAGGGCAAATCCAGATGCCAACTGCTGCCAAGGGGCAGGATGGAAGTGATAGCAGCTTCACAGGGTCCCTGATTACATCTCCAAGCTGTCCCCAGCCCAAACAGGACCAGAACAAGTGACAGCCCCACAAGTACCTTTCTACCCTGCACTCTTCAAAGGGGGCTGGCAGAAAACTCCGAAAACATGGAAGTGGTGCAGAAATTCCAGGCTGGCACCTCAATTTCCTTCTCTGGTACCTACACAGCACAGCAACCTCATTACCTGCTCCACCCCTTTCCCTGCTCAAACACAAACACCTGTTCCAGCCAAAACGAATTCCAGCAGAATTATTTTCAGAGCAGGACCCAAGGCTTGAGGTTCCCTCTGATCCAAATCATTTAACAATAAACAAATCCTCCACTCCTGAGAGGTGAGGAAACTTGAGAATTGCAAACCCCACCTGTTCAACAGGAGGGGAGCCTAAGGAATGCTCAGGTTCATCACTCCAGGTAAAGGAAGGTTGAGGAATGTGTTGGTCAAACACTGAGCATGGCAGTGGATTGGGACAGTCGGGCTTCAATAGCACCAGGGGCAACTTTCCAGAGGGAATCGAAGAGCCAGGGAATTACCAGCACATGCAGCCCTGCAGGATCAAGAGAGATCCCTGACCATGGATCAGAGAGCTCCGATCATCCCCAGGGAAGCTGCAGCCGGATGGAGCCACTCCAGCAATTCCCACATGGAACCTCTGCCTGCTCCCATCAGCAGCTGCTACAACAAGCAGGGAACACCCAAAATAGGTGTGAAACGATCCAAAGGACAGGAAAACAGGGTACATCCAACCACTGTGTGCACACGGCAGCGTTATTAAAAATATATCTATGTATGTATTTTAAAATCCTTCGTGCACATGCGGGACGGAGCTGCCACGGGGGTGGGATTTCTCCAGGAAACCTCACCTGGTCCTGAACAGACAAACGTGGCCAGGATCACACCAGGATCACAGCACTCCCTCTGCTGCCTCGGGGAGCCTGGAGCAGCTGCCAGCCCCCGGCCTCTCCCTGATCAGCACATCCCTGTCCCTTCTCCAAGTGTCACCTTCTCCCCCTGATCCACAGGGGATTTGCAAGCCAAAGGAAAGGAGCCAAAGACATTCCAAGGACATTCTAAATATTCACCCTAAAGGTGCCACAGGGACCTCCCTGCCCGCAGGGCAAATCCCTCCGGGTCTCCAAACAAAGGCACTACCAGCTTGGTGGGGGAAGTGGGATTTAAGGATGTGCTGCCAGTTTCCAAGGAAAGGCCATAGACAGGAGCACTTGGCGAGCAGTTTTCACTGTTTTAGCAGCAGATCCACCCAACAACCACCTCCTGACACATTCACCTTTGGTCCTACACAATCAGATCCCAAATATCCACATAACAATGGGCTGCAGGAAAGATCCCGGCTGAGCACCAGCCAAGAGAGTGAAACTCCAGGGTCCTTGAGAGGAGGTAACTCAGAGCCAGGGCTGCCCTGAATCACAGTCAAGAGGGGTTGGGGTCCCCTTTTTCCAGGCATCAGCTGATCCAAAACACTCCCTGGCTCACACCTGGCTCTTCCTCAGGTACCTCAAAATCCAGAGCTTGGCAGATGTCACACGTGTCCCTGGTGTCACACGACTGGGGCTGGGCAGAGTCCAGGCACTGCCAGCCCTTTTGGTGGCTCTTCTGGAGAAAGATTCCTTTGGGTTGCGGCCCCTTTCATTTGTAAACACGTCTGTAAACCCATGAACGACCAGGATTATTCCAGTAACTGCTAATCCTGCAAAATTTAACTCGTTTAACTCACTCCCGAAGCTGTTCTGCCTGAAATATCACCCTCCCACCCCTTTTTGTGTAACAGACACCGAGAGCTCTCCCAGCTCCTCCCAGGAGCTGATTACAGAGACACTTCCCAAAGAAGTAACCTGATATTGCATGAAGGAAAGAAGATCAGCCTGGAAAAGGAATCTGATGCTTCCAGGGCAAGGAGAGAGGGATATGAGGCACAGGGACCGCTCTCGAGCTCAGAGCTCGGATTTCAGGTGCTGAAAAATCATCCAGGAGCATCTCCCTTACCTCAGCCTCTCCCTCTGCAGTGAATAGCTCCCATCTTTCCCCAGAAATGTCCCCAAGAATGCACGTGAAGAAAACAGGTTTGGTCCCCTTTCCCCTACCCCAGCCATGGAAGGGCTCGAACTGTTAATCAATAGTCACTGTAAGCAGATATGAAACTTGAGCACTGGAGATTCCACTGGGATTGGACCCTCCATCAGTCCGGGCAGTCGGTGCCACTGGTCATCTGGAAAAAAAGGAGACACCCAAAATCAGGGGGAGCACAGGTGGGGGGAGCTGAGGTGATATTCCTTGAGGTGTCATTTCTCCTCAGCTTCAAACAACCTCCTACAGGATCCAGGGACACTGATGTAAACACGACGTTGGGAAAGCAGGAATGGATATCCTGGTGAAACTGGGAGTTTGAACTGTGATGTGACTTGGAAGCAATTCCCAAACTGAAAAAAAAAACCCAAACCAAAACAGGAATTTTGCTGGGAAAGCAAGAATGGATGTCCTGATGGGACTGGGAGTTTGAACTGTGATATGAGTTGGAAGCAATTCCTAAGCTGAAGGAGAAAAACAAACCAGGAATTTTTGTTTTCCTGTCTAACACAGGGAGGCCCAGACTGGGCACAAGGGC
Source organism: Falcunculus frontatus (assembly GCA_013398115.1). NCBI lineage: Eukaryota > Metazoa > Chordata > Aves > Passeriformes > Falcunculus > Falcunculus frontatus. The sequence continues at coordinate 20,710 of VZRV01009046.1, forward strand.
TGCCTCTCCCAACAGCCCTGTGACCCCACAGCAGTGTCCAAATAACCCTGTCAGTGAGACTTTCCTGGGCCAGAAAATGAGGAGAAGCGAGATAAATCCGTGTGCCAACACAGAGACCACACACAGGCGTTTTAATTTATGCAGATCTGGTTGTAGGAGCTGTGCCAGAGCTCCCACGGCTCTGGGAAAGGAGCCTCAGCCCCTTGTGAGGAAAAAGAGCAACAGAGAAAACACACAAAATGCTCCCTCACCGCCTCAGGTTCCGTGTTTCAAACACGGTGTCCTCGTCACTGTCCAGGGAGCCCAGCTCGATGTTCTCGTCGTGGCTCGAGAGCAGCCCGTACTTCTTCCTCTGGGGCTTCTTCAACCTGAAATGAGTTTTGGGCTCGTTTCTGGGGCCCTCGGACCTGGGGCTGAGGGACAGGGAGAGCACAGTGAGTGAGCCGCTGTCCCCACCCAGCGGGAGCGGAGATGGCTTAGCGCTAATTACCTCGGGTAATTAACAGTGCTGGGGATTTACAGCAACGTTTTGGACTCGCTGCCAAGGGGATGCGCGGGGAAGCAGAGCCCCGGCTGGCAGAGGGAGGGAGGGGAAGGGGATTCAGGGAAAATGGGCACAAACTCAGGGATTAGGAGCGGGACTGCGGGAGGCAAGAGACAAGGGACACCGTGACCGGCTCCGGGGGGGCCCTGGCAAGGGCAGGGCCATGGGGGACAGGGACCGGGACAAGCAGGGACACTGCCCCAAGCAAAGGGGACTGGGGCCAGGACCAGGACAATCAGGGTGACATCCCACACCAAGGGGAACCAGGACAAGAGGGGTAGATCCCCGGGACAGAGAACACTGGAACCGGGACAAGCTGGGACACAGCCTGGGACAGAGGGAACAGGAACTGGGACCAGCAGGGACACAGCGCGGGGTCAGGGGACACCAGGATGGGGACAAGACCAGGAGCGGGAACAGCAGGAACACGGACACAGACACCCCCCCCCCACCCCGCACTCACCGGACCGCCCGCAGCACGAAGTAGAGCCCAACCAGCGCCGAGAGAGCGCTCAGCACATAAACCGCCCGCCTCAGCACCGGCAGCCCCAACCCCCCCGACAGCCTCGGCCCGGACTCGTGCTCCGCCCCCGACTGCGTCTCGTTCCCTGCGGCCGCCCGCGGCGGCTCCGTGCTGTTCCCCGCGCTGGGGGCGGCGGCGCGGCCGAGGTGCGGGACGAGGAGGAAGAGGAGAAGGAGGAGGAGGAGGCGCGGCATGGCCGGGCCGGGCCGGGGCAGAGGAGCGGGAGCGGCGGGCGCAGGAAGGCGCCGGGACGGTGCGCGCGGCGCAGGCACCGCCCGGGCCCCGCGGAGCCGCTCGCGGGTTCCGGGGCTGCGCCGTTCCGGGCTGGCCGTGACCCGCTCAGGGAGCCGCCGCGGGGCTCCGACATTTTGCCCTCAAGTCGTTGTTGTCGTCCCCTCGCGGGCTGCGGCCACCTCGGTGGGGCCGCCATTTCTCCGTCGCTGCAACACCCCGTCCGTCACAGACGCCATTTTCCGCTCAGGGTCATCCCTCCTCCCTCAGGGCCGCCATTGCCCTTTGAGGAATCTCATTTCTCCCTCAGAGCCGCCATTTCCCCCTCGGGGTTGTCCTTCCTCACTCAAGGCCACCATTTCCCCCTGGGGGTCATCATTTTTCCCTCGGTGTCACCATTTCCCCCTCAGAGCAGGACCTTCTACCCCAGAGCCGCCATTTCCCCCTCAGGGTTATCCTCCCCCCCTCACGGCGGCCATTCCCGCCCCACGGTGAACACAGCTGGAAACAGGAGCGTTTCGGGCATTTCAGGAATTTCTAACCCCCACCTTTTTCCTCTGCAGACACTTCCGGCTGACCAGGGCTCAGTCACCGCCCTTCAGCGCTGCTCCACTCCCCCATTTTTCCTCAGGGAACGGCTCAAGCCGCCTGGACACACGGGGCTTACTTTAAAAAAAAAGGGCATTTTGGCTAAAACTGGGTCACCCGAGCTCACGTCAGACCCACGGCACCCGAACACCTTCCCGATGACGCCATCGGGTTCCACATCCAGCCCCTGGATCCAGCGATTCCCTCACCCATCCCAGCAAGACATCATTCACTCAGTGCCATAATTAGCAATGCCAAAAATAACAGCACCTCCAACCAGGCTCTATTTTTGCACCTGTTAATTCTGCCTGCGTCTAAGCATCCTATTTAGGGAGGTCTTACAAAGCATTATTTGTAAGTATTTTCAGCCTGAATTCATTTAAGCCTCACCTGACTGCATTTTTATCAGCTAAGACTTCACAACTCCTCAGCCTTCATTATATTTAATATCCTCCTGCATTAAAATGCAAAAATCCTCACTGGTGAATTGCTCAATACAACCCCCAGAAGTGTGTCATGGCCGATTGCTTTTTTTAAAATGCTGTTCACTTAGATAATTTAAAAAAGGTTAAAGGCGGAAAAGTGAGTTTTGTGAAGTGAGCTCAATAATCCCCTCCTGCAGGCAGGAATTCGTCTGGAGACTCTTTTATCACTGGGCAATTGGGAACTCATGGCTCCTGGGCACCAAGGCTGGTGAGTGAGCCCATCAACACATTCTGAGTTTATCAGTTTAAAAAAAAGGGGAGAAAAGAGTAGGATGAAGCAATCAACTGTTCTTTAACACAAAAAAATGGGCAGGAGCAGCTGAGATCGTCAAGAACTCTCACTGCTCTCACCCTGAAATCTCCTGCCAAAAACACATTCACAGTGTCAGCCTCTACCCAAGACTAATTCTCACGATGATTGAGCTGCCACATTCTTGGGATTTAACCAGCAGCAAGACCTAATTTTCCATGAGGATCAGGCATCAATCGGCTCGGAGCTGAGTGTGTCCACCTCCAAGCACCACAGCGGTGGTTTATCCTGTGCTCTGAACTGGGCTGTGCCACCAGATAAATGCTTTTGCCAAAAAGATTCTGTTTCCCACAAGAAGTACCACAGAGATTTGTTTTTTCCACATTTCAGTGTTTTATTCTGGCTTGGTTGACTTGGTTCATGTAAAAATGAGCAACACCACTGCTCTGAGCTCTTCATCTCCCCACTCCAGTGTCTGTCCTTCTGTCTTCTCTGATGTGTCTCAGTGCTGAAATGAAACAAGAGAATTTGAAGGTGGATAAAGATATAGAAACAGAACAAGGTTACTGCACCACTGGAGCTCAGGGCTATGGAAGAGGGACACAGCCAAAGACAAAAAGCTCAGGAAAAGGGATGTTACCTGGTTGGCAAACTTGCTCCTGCATCCCTGGAACGCAGCTCTGCTCCCTCAGGATTCGCTTGGCCTCGGAGGCGTGTGCCGGGTCCCTTCAGCCTGCCAAAGCAGAGAGGCATTAACAGGAGCCCTGGGCAGAGGCTGCTCTCGCCCCCAACCTCCCCCACACAGCTCACAGCGCACGAGGGTCTCACAAGCCATCGCTGAACCCATCACACCACAAAGCACAGTCTGGGAAAACTGTTCCGGGCCGGCTGCTGCCCGTGCTCAGCCAGCCCATGGATTGGATCCCCTAAGCAGAGAGTTAACACTTGGACATGGCTGCTTAGGAAGTGTGGGCCATGGGAAAAAGTTAATGGCAACAAGTAGGATGGCAAAGAAAGCTACAATTAAAGTGAGCAACTTAATGAAGTCTAGGAAGAGTCTCAATAGATGAACACATATCGAGTCAGGGAGTTCGTTCCCATCTTGCTTCCGTACCTACAGCAAGACACGGCTGCATGCCCAACTCTGATCTGTGGAACTCAAGGTGTGCCACAAGCCAAAGGTTGCATACGGCATGGGTTAACGTTTTTCCAGCAGCTGACCAAAATTGTCAAAAGGAATATTTCACAGGTACATTAGACTTTCAAATGAGCTCTCAACAAGAGGAAGGATGCGGACATGAGCAAAAGGAGTTACCTCGAATTACAGGACTATTTCCACATATGAACTAGCCAAGAGAGCAGCTCTCGTCTCAGAGGTTTCTGTTGGAGGCACAACACTTCTTTTCTCCAAGGACACTGCAGTTTCCATTTGCTAGCAAAGAATTCTTAGAACTTGTAAGCAATGACACAGCTAAGCTAAGCCCGGCATTCCCCTACATCGCACACGCGCTCGGCACGCAGGGAACAGCCCAGGGACTACAGCACTTGGCTCTTCTCTACAGCTTCCCAGTGTAGGCTACAGCAGCTTTTCAGGAAACATCCATTATCCTTCCTAACATTCTGACTGCGCTTCGCTCCTAGCACACCCTCAGGTTTGTACTTCCAGCCTCTATAGACAAGTTTTGACTGTTTTACGTGAAATTTGTTGGCCAATTCAGATGTCAAGACCGATTTTAGGATTTAAATTCCAGCGCCCGGGCAATCGTCCGGCTGGCTCTGCCGCTGTCCCTAATCTCCTCCTCTCGCTCCCAAGACTGTTCTTCATCTCCAAGGGTTGTGTTGTGCAATGAAATGTAAATGTCAGGAGCAGAGTTCATTTCAGACGGTCTTTTAATAGGCTTCGTAAAGCCAAAGAAAACTGTATACAGGAATCCTTTACCACTTCAAATACAACAGCAATGGAATATGCATATTTCTTCCAGTAAAAAAGGACAATATAAATAAACATTTTCAAGAACCTCTTTATGGTAAGTTTGCAAGTCTAGTTCTGGGTCATTTACATCGTTACAACAGTAAAAATACCGTTATGCGGGTTGAACATACAAGCACGTTTCTCTTTAGATATATCAAGGTGGTTTGCCTTCCAACGGAACCCAGGCTGCATTCCTACCTTGCTACACTAAAGGAATGTTACAAAAGACGAAGGTAATGCACTTGAAAAAAAAAAAAAAGAGGAAAAAAAAAAGTCCACAGCTTGTTCAGCTTCCAGTGAACATCGGTACAAGGTCCTTTCTAGCTCAAAAGAAACGGAATTGGGGCCCCAACTTTAAAAAAAAAAGAAAACCGAACACCTTGGCTCATTCATGGAGGATAAAATAAAATCTGAAGTGCTTTCAAAAAAGATTAAAACCACTTGAAAGCAGAGCTTTCTCCAAGACAGTCTAATCAGACCGTCTCGTCTCAGAAGCTGCCAGGCTGTGTATGACAAGATCAGAACTGATAATACTATAAAAGTGAAAATACAAGTAGATGTACTACACAATAACCATTTCAGCGAAGCTCCAAAAATCTTTATAAATACAGCCATTGGAAGGACGATCTTGAGTCAGGAAGGATTTTTACTCGTTGTGTGTAGCTGAGGACAAGAAGCAGGCACAATTGTAAAGGCACTGAAGCAAAGACAAGTTCCAGCATTTTACTCCCTTTGCATAATTCCGAGGCTACGGCTACTTGGCTACTGAGATCCCCCACCCGCGGGTCAGTGCGTTAGGGCAGCCGAGTTTGGGCTCCAGGAACACCTTTTTTTTTACCACTTGCTTTGCCTTAGATCCGAGCAACTCCTGCACATGCATTAAATTAGAATCTCCCGGCACCACCACGTCCACAGCCTGAGCCTGCCCCAGCTCCAGGCTCAGGCTCAGCAGGTTCAGAGCTCCTACAGCACACGGACTCAGCGCTCCCGGTCGAAGCGGGACTTACCGTAACTGTCGTAGCTGTCTCTGTAGGAGCCTCCCGAGTTCCTTTCTCCATAGCCACCTTGACTCCTGCGGGACAAACAGCACCTGATTTACATCTGCTCAACTGCTTCTCTGCTGGTTTGACCTCCACCACAGCTTCCCCACGCACCCCAGTGCTGGCAGAGTCCTTACCTGCTATTATAGTAGTCTCTGGAGCCGTTATAGCCTCCGCTTCTGGAATCAAATCTGCTGCCGCCATAGCCTCTGTCTCCACCTCCTTGGAAATACACGGAAATTAGGGTTTTGAACCGTTCTGACAAGTGACAACTCCCCAGTCCAGACATGACTGACCCTCTCACACACACTCACCTCTGGAGAAGCCACGGCCCCGGCCTCGGCCCCCGCGGAAGAAGCCCCGGCCCCCCGAGGACCCCCCTCTGTAGCCACGGGATCTGTTCTCGGAGGATTTCCCAGCCTGGTCAACCCGGATCTGACGCCCGTCTACAGACTAAAACAAAACCACAATTAGCCAAACTGAAACATTTAAATAGCAAAGCACATGTAGAACGAGTTGCACACCTTCACAGTCAGCTAAGCAGTGCCAGGATTTCCTGCTCCTCACAAAATTAACGTGTATTTCATGCCACAATTAAGCCAACTAGGCAAGGAAACTAACATATTGATTATATTTATAGGAATTTCTATGAAGTCACTATCTCAATCATCCAGATTCCATCATGCAGCTTTATCAATCCATACTCTTAATATATATATTTATATATATTTGCATATAAATTCACACAGCCAGATTTTTTACATCTTCATCATTTCGTGTCTGTAAGACACTGGTATTTATCTGTTTTTCCACACAGCCTGAACGGCAGCACACCTTTGATTTGATTCCCTTCCTACATTATTGGAAAAAAGCAATCAACTCCAGAACCTCCTCACCTTTCCATTCATGGCCATCATTGCATCTTTTGCATCATCGATATTTTCAAAAGTAACAAAGCCAAAACCTCTGGATCTCTGAGTCTCTCTGTCTTTCACCACCACGACTGTGAAAAGGAGAGGCAAGAAATAAAAACCCATCAGCACCAGGGAAATTTAACAAATTAAGGGAAACTGTCCCAGCTTGGCTCTGCAGTCTCACCTTCCGAAATTTGTCCGTACTTAGAGAAGACTTGCTCCAATGACTGCTCATTGGTGTCGAAACTGAGCCCGCCGACAAAGAGCTTTCCCTCATCTGATGCCATCCTGACCTGCCAAACCAACGGAACCGAGTCAGCGACTCAAAAAACCCACACATCACCGCGAGGTCTGAAAGATTAAATCCTTCTAACACCACCTATACCAACACCGATGTGATCTCATCGTCACTCCCGGACGCCTTGTGCGCCTCTGAGCCCACGCCTTACGTGGCAGAGAAGCCTCCCTCAGGGTGGCTGGGAGCGAGGGCCCATCTGGGGCTCAGGGCCTGCGGCGGGGGAGCAGCATCGCGGCGGGGGAGCAGCATCGCGGC
>VZRV01009046.1:27815-40459 GCA_013398115.1 Falcunculus frontatus
CGAGGCCCGTCGCCATTTTGTTTCTGCGCGCGCCTTTCCCCCCGTCGCGACCCCTTCCCCCACACGGCCCAGCCGGGCCCGCTCCGTCGGGCCCCCCGTGCCCGCACAGGGCACCGATCGGCGGGGGCGGGGGCCGCGGCCCNCAGGGCACCGATCGGCGGGGTCGGGAGCCGCGGCCCAATCTCCCGCGGGACCCGGCCCTCCGCCCCTGGGACACGGCTCCGCTCGCCGCGGCCCACCCGGCCCGGCGCGTCCGCGTCCGCCCCGCGCGACTGCGCTCACCGATGCCCGGGCGGTGCGAGGTCCACAGAACACTTCAAAGCCTCAGCGCAAAGTACGGCGAGCCTGGCGGGGCGGCGCCTTATAAACGCCCGCGCCTCATCCCGCCTATCTCATGAATATGCAGATGAACCCCGCTGCAAGGCGGGGCGACACGTCACCAAAGCGCTGCCGCCGCCGCACCACCCGATTGGGCGGGATCTCATTAATATTAATGAGCAGCGGCGGGGGGCGAAGAGAGGGGGCGCGCAAACAAAACCGCAGCGTGGCCCCGCCCCCTCCACCCACGTGGGGGCGGGGCGCGACGGACGGCATCGATTGGCTGCGCGCGCGGAGGCGGGCGGGAGCGCCCCTGTGAGAGGGAAGGAAGTGGAGGCCGCTGATTGGTCGGGGGCGCGGCCGCCACGCCCCCCTGGCGAATGGGGCGTGTCCACCCTGCCCCAGTTTCGCGCCCTTCTCGCACTGCGGCGGCGGCCGCAGACAAAGGGCCGCCTCAGGGGCCGCCGCCATCTTGGCCGCTGAGCGCTGCCCCCGGCCCGGCCCCGGCGGCTCCTCCCGCTGCGGCCCATCCGGTCACCGCCCCGCTCAGGGGGCCCGTCCTGTCCCTGCCAACTAGCCCCCGTGGTGGCCGCCCTCCTCTGTGTCCCATGGGGAATAATCCCTTCAGCTGTCTCCTTGCAGTGTTGTCCTGCACGCCCATGGGAGATGATGGTGAGAAGTAGCCAAAGCAACAAAAGTTTTCTTCAAAAATCAAAGGTCTTTGCTCAGCCCGTTTTCCCAAAGATTGAAATCTTGAAAAGCCCATCCTGAGGTGTGACGAAGGTGAGAATTCCTTCAGCAGTAAAAACTTCCGTATTGAAAGAGGAAACTGGCAAAGCCAAAGACGTGTCTCAGCGAGAGGCTGCGCAGCTTTAAAAAGCCTAAAAATAAAAATTTTTAGTGTTTCATACAATAATTACAACCTCATGTAGAAAAGTGTTTGGAAACATTGGAGAGGAGGAGACACACGTGAAGAAATAGATTGGAGAGGAGGAGATGCAGGGGAGGGAGCAGCAGTGTGAAGGAAACAGGGGAAGGAAACACAGCGAGGACACGGCCGTGGTGTCACCGTGTGTGTCCTGTGTGTGAGGACAGGACTGGACACATCAGGGGTCACTTTGTATGTCCCCTGTCCCAGGCAGGACCAGCGACATCCAGAAACTCGCGGTAATTTGCGTTGCAGTTCGCAGCAGGAGTTTGCAGCCACCAGCCACCCTCCTTCCTTCCTTCCTTCCTTCCGTCCTTCCGGCCCAGCGTTCCCAGTCAGAGCCAGGCTGCGCAGAAGAAAACCACTGGAGTACGGAAATTTGGTGACCAATTTCCAAACCAGGCACTGAGACAGAGGAAAAAGAAACCATGGCAAGATGCAAAGAAACCTGCCTGCGATTGCTCTGTTTGAGCAGTGATCACCCATTCCCTGCTTTCCAGAGCGTGGAAATCAGGCTCTTCCTCCCTGATTTGTTGTGATCCCTTTGGGATCTGCAGGAAAAGGGCAGTTTGTACATAGGTTATACAGTAATTACGAAACCCAGAGGCACTACATCAGTGGTTTTTTACAGAATGCTGCCACCAAAGTGCTCAAAAGCACATAAAAAAACTCCAACATTGATGACAGACCAAGCCAATATTATTATTTTCCTACCACGAAAAAATTTGCTCACTTTACTAGGCCTGGGGAAGCGAGGAGACACATCTGCTGTTACTGCAAATTGATTTTTGTCCTTCAAGAGAAGAAAAGATCCCAGCCCTGCAATCATAGGTACGACATTTTGATTAAATCAGAGACCCATTAACGTGAGCGTTTCTGGTCCATGATGAGGGTGGATAAAGTGACCTTGATGCACAGAGCCATTTTCCAGCCCGGGATGCTGCGAGAGGAGCAGCGCCAGCCCAACACCAACCCTGCTGCAAACCTCAAGGGACAAACACCAGGATTCACTGGGATTTGACTTCACACAAAGCCAGGCAGGTCGGGTGTTGTGAAAGTAACACTGAGAACCTTTGCTGCTTCAGGGGAATTTGAGTCCGAGCAGGATGAAGGGCTGCTGGGAGCAGAGGAGCTCCTGTGACAGGGAATGGCGAGCACAGCCCTGCTTGGATGTGTCCCAAAAGTGTGATTTCTGTCTCCCTGGGGTGTGTTGATGCTTTTGCTTTGACAGTGAGAGTCACCCAGTGATACATGGCGAGAGCCGAGTTGAACGCCATCTCTGGCCCCAGTGCTGCTGCTGCCAGGAGCTTTCAGTGCTCCAGATCATTCCTGACCCAGGGCATCAGACATGGCATCGCCCATGAATTCAATGATCCTTGTGGATATTCCTTGCTCAGGCTGCACACAGGGGCCGCAGCACCCCAGTGTCACCAGCCCAAGGGGCTCAGGGACATCTCTGCATGTACCATGGGCTGGGCTCCGGCTGGAAGCAGTGCTGGGAGCAGCCTGGCAGGCAGCTCACCTGGCAGGTTGCACCAGTCGTTAGGGCAGTTAATTAAGCACTGAAGCAGCCCAGGATTCACATCCTTAGAGCAAACCTCCTGCAGCAGAAGGGCCTTGGCCAGGGGTCCCAAACAGGCAACACCACACAGGAGACGCAGAGGTCACTCCTGTGTGAGTTCCAGACCTGAGCCAGAGTTCCAGACCCAGTTTCCCTGGCTGAGCCCCAGTTTCAGTCACCTGGAGCTGGCTGTGAGCAGGGCTGTGACTGCAGTGACCCAATATGGCAAAAGTGCTGGCACTTCCTTAGGGAGTGCAAATATCCGCTCTGGAGCAGAGCTCTGTGTGTGTACAGGTGCAGCCATGGGAAATCGTGAATCACCAGAGGCTGGAAGGACCTCAGGGATCACCTGGAGCTGATTCAAGCAATCCCCCCCCCACATGACTGATGTTTTTATCACCCATTTTTTAAAGCTTCCAAGGGCAGAGGTTGTAGGACCAAACATCCTGTTAATGCAAATCTGATTTCCTGGAGGTGTTGCCTGTCCAGCAGCACAGCAGGGATAGTGCCACATGGAAATGCCATGGGGGACCAGTGATATGAGGAGTTGTGCTGCCCTCCTTCCTTCACCCCGTGCCATTCCCACGTCAACATGAACCTCTCTCTTACCTCCAGCACATCCCACAGCCAGGCAGCTCCTTCCACAGCGCCAGGGGCTTCTCTGGGGGTCCCCACTTTGCTGTGGTGTTTGTAGGGACCTTTCCCAGTCCCTGCACTCCCGGCCCATTTCCAGGGCACACGGAATTGCCCAGAGCTGTGCAGCAGCCGAGCCCAAACCTGCTCAGCAGCCCCGGCACCTGCTGGGGAGCCAAGGGCAGCCCCCGCCCCGGGCACTGCTCTGATGAGGTTCCCAAATCCCAGAGCAGCTCCTCTGGTGCTGCTGCCACAGGCCAGGGCTGGGGAGGGGAGTGCCCGAGGGGAGGACAGGGCAGTGGGTGCCACATCTTGTGCTCTAGGGCTGTGCCTTACCCGGGGCTGGGGGGGAACAGAACCCTCCAGGCAGCCCCCCACCCACTCCGGGGTCTGGCACCGCGTTCCTGCCCCTGAGCCTCGGTGAAGCCCCTGGGACCACCCTCTCTGCTCCCAGGCACAGCTGTGGGGGAGCTCTGCACGCCCCAGCAGATCCTGCATGGTGCAAGAACCGCCTCCTCTGCCTTTGTTTTTGCTGGGATTGCAGGAAAGGAGGGAATGTGAGGCTGGACTGAAGCAGGGCTCGTCCCTGGGCCTCCACCCCATCCATCACCAAACCTCTGGCTCCTTCCTGGTTTTCCCGCAAGATCAGCTTATACCACGAGCAGGGAGGTGCCACAGGGAAGGCACACGGAGTCTTCCCAGCACGGGAGCCCTCCCTGTCCCCAGCACAGGACCCCTTTGGTGTCCCTGGCGTGGGAGCCCTCGCTGTTCCCAGCGTGTCTGACCCATCGCAGCCTTGGACCCGGGAGCAAGGAGCAAAACACCAAACCAGGGCTGGATTAGGGAACTGGCAGTCCCAAAGCGCCCCAGGGAAAATAATATTCCCTTCTCCCTTACTACAGTCCCCGAGGGAGTTGCTCATCCAGCTTTGCAGTTGGAAAGAAAAGCCCTGACGCAATCCCGGCGTTGCCATGGCGAGGAGCGCGGCCGCTGCGCTTCCCTGTGACCGGGATTTACCGGGCTGTGGGACAAAACCACAGGGAGCGGGGGGACAGGATCCGCGGGGATCAGATCCGTAGCGAGTGGGGGGAACAGATCCACAGAGAGCAGGAAGATCGGATCCACAGGGAGCGGGGGGATCGGATCCACAAAGAGCGGAAGGATTGGATCCACAGGGAGCAACGGGATCGGATCCACAACAAAAAGGTGCTCGAGATCAGGGCTGGCACACATTGCCCTGAGGTGACGGGGAGGTCACAGCAGCGTCGGGATACCCAAACTGGAGTATTAGGAAATGAGCTGAGGTCAGGGGGGATTCGGGATCAGAGGTACTGGTGCATCCAGCTGGAGTCGGGGAGGGATTCGGAGCTGGGAATGCCGGTGCACTCCAATTGAGGTCAGGGGGGATTCAGGGTTGGGAATGCCGGTGCACCCCGGCTGAGGTGAGGAAGATGGTGAAAATAAGCATGTGGTAACCATGGCAACCATGTAACTGCCTTGGCGCTGAGCAGCAGCTTTATCAGGGCTGGTGCTTCCCAGCCAGATTATGGGAAACCAAATCCTGTGTGTCAGACCGTCCCTACCTGCCCAAACACAGCCAAATTTAGAAACAACTGCACCCAGTGGCTCCGGCAGCGGCCTCAGCACCCCTCACGGGCCACACTAAGGGGTTACTGTGGGATTTTTGCCCTTTTCCGCCAGCACTCCCGGCTCACCAGCGCAACATTCCAGCCACTGCCACACATCAGTGCTTTTCCAGCATAAACCCTTCACCTCCCAGCTCTGCCACACCAGAGAACCATGGGCAACATGGTTCAGGGCAGCAGCACTGGCCGCTCACTCCCACTGGAACCAAAACTGCCTGGAAAACCCAGGAAGGGGCTGCTCCAACTACTTCCCCGTGGGTGGGCTCTCCCCCACATCTGCCAGGGTCCCCCTGCACAGAACGCGGCTGCTCCGGTGTGGGAAAAGCAGCAGCACCAGCGACGTGCAGTTTCTCGCTCCCACCTTCCCTGCTGTCACCCTCCCGGCTGCATTAAGGACTCAGCTGGGTTATATAAGCGCTCATTAATCATCATATAAGAGTATTTGCAGCATCGAGTTCTTAAGGGCAGGAGATGCTACCCAAGGACAGGACAAACAGCCTCTGACCGCCTGACACCGGGCGACCTTGCGGGACAGAGGGCTGGGGACGCAGGAAGGGTTTATCACAGCCTGCAGGGGAAAAGCTGCCAGGAATCAGGAACACCGTATCCCTCCCCAGCAAGGGGTAAAGTACACACCGAGGGGGGCCAGCCCAGGTGTTGAGGGAAACTGGAGCTTTTCCAAACCCTTTGGGCTCCTCCACACATTCCCTCAGGCACTGCCTCACACTGGGGTTTGCTGCCACGATTTGCGGTGGGGTCGGTGGTCTCACACCCCCCACAATCCCAGGCAGAGTAGCCTTTGGTCCAGCTCCTTGCACAACGGTGCCAGGGCTCCCCAGAACCCCTGTGTCCCCCCAAGACCCCAGTGGTCCCCCTCGCTCCCTCTGCTCCTCAGCAATTTGCTGTGTGCTGCTGTTTCCCTGCAAGGGCACGTGAATCACCTTGAGCCCACAGCCCTCCCCGAGTGATTTTATTGCCATCGGCACGAGGGGCGGCCCGGCGGAGCGAGCCGGGATCTGCAGGAACAGCCGCGATTGCAGAAATCCCTGAACTGCAGCATCAACGTTTTTTCCTGCCCAGAAGGTTCCCGCGCCCTCGCATGAGCTCATCCTGCACCGTCCCCTTTCCGCGCCTCCCGTAACCCAACCTCTCCCAGCCCCGCGCTGCAGAGCAGGAATGAGACACGACAGCGGAGCAGATTCTTGGCTCCCTGGGTCACTCTCTCCCCGCGCTGCCTCTCGGGAAGCTCCAAGTCATGCGACTCCTTCTCTTTTTTTTTCCCCCTTAAGGTGGGGAAACGAGTCGGGAAAGTTCCCCCGCTCTCCCCCCTCGCGCTGAGCCGAATGGAGGCAGGTAGAGGCAGCGTCTCTGCCTCCAGCAGCACCACACCTGCCCGGGGAGCCGGGCGTTCCACAGGGAAAGGCCGGATCCTGGCACTGCACAGGCTGGTGCCACCCAGCACAGCTGCTCTGAGACAGGGGAGCGACTCCTGGAGCAATGAGCTTTTTGGGGGAGCTTGGCAACGCTCCTGCCAGAGCAGCCAAGACCCCCAGCGCCCATCGGGGCGAGCTGAAGGGGAGCGGGGGCTGAGCTCCCCACTGCCACATCCCTGGGATGACAGTGCCACGTAGCCCCGCACCGCTGGAAATCCTCCTCCCACAATCCCCAAAAGCGCTGGAAGCGGCAGCTGGCTGCTCCCAGCAGCCCGGAGCTGCCCCAGAAAGCTGAGCTCCCCCGGCATCTCTGCCGTGCCGGGAGCTGGACGTGACCTGCTTCCCAACGCAGCGGGATGGAGGATGGGATGGAGCTGCAGGATCCGTGCCAGCCCCAAGCCCCCGAGAGCAGCGGGGGCCACCAAGAACTGACACCAGCTCCCCCGCAGGCTGAGCCCCTTCCCCATGGTTCCAATAGCCCAGAAAATGCTTCATTCCCTCCCGGCTGCTGCATGACCCCATCGCAGCTGGGGGGGCTCAGCGTGGAGGGGGATTTCATCTTTAACAGCATCTCGGAGCCCCCTCCCGTGCTGCCTCACACTGGCAGTCCCTCACCCCAGCCGTGGGGGTTCCGGTGTGGGCCGGGGGCTGGCAGAGAGAGCTGCCATTGTTCGGCACCCAGGGGGTCCCTGCTGCGGCCCCCCGGCAGCGTCCCACGAGTGCCGGGGTGCTGAGCGCTGCCGTGGCCGTGGCAGCAGAGGGCAGCCACGCTACACGCACCGATCCTGCCCACGCGGCACGGCACGCGTGTGTCCGCATAGCCCACGCGTGTGCCACGGCCGCGCTGCGCTCGCCGGCAGCCCCGTGTCACCCCGTGCCCTGGGGTCCTGCCTGCGTCCCCCCAGCTCCCGGCTGCAAACCGGGCTGATCCTGGCGCCCAGCACCCCCTCAGCACCCCACGATCCCACCACAGGGCTGTGGGCACCAGCAGCATCAGGCTCTGCCCACGTCCACAGGGTTGAACACGTGTGGCCGCGGCAGACGTGGGCTCCCCACGTGGACCCCCAAGTGCAGTGGCCGTGGGTGGCCTGGCAGAGGGTGCAGGGCACAGCAGGAGCTGCCTGGGGACAGACACTGCCTGCCCGAGCCCCCCAGCCTCACGCAGAGCGGGTCACAGGGCTCATCCCGGGGTCTGCAGCCACCCGGCTGTCCTGGAGGCAGTGGGTGGTCCCGGGGCTTTCCTGGCGCAGGGCCCAGTTCTGGCCCCCACCCCGTGCTCCCCTCATGCACCAGAGCCCCACACACACCAGAAATCCCGCAGCCCCCCCAGCGGGGTCCCACTGCCTCTGCAGTGCAGTCACCAAACAATGCTGGGTCCCCCAGCCCTCCACGTAGGACCGTGCACACACATGCACAGAAAACAGGTGTGGAGGAACTCACACAGCAGGTACCTGCACCCCATCCCAGCACCGGGTACCTGCACCCCCATCCCAGCACCAAGTACCTGCACCCCCATCTCAGCACTGGGTACCTGCACCCCCATCCCAGCACCAAGTACCTGCACCCCCATCTCAGTGCAGGGGCTGCTTCTGGGTGTGTGTGGGGTCACCTGCCCGCAGAACCCCACATGTGTGTGACCACAACCAGGGTGTGACGGTGCTGGCTGGACCCAGCACTGTGCAGGAAGGGTCAGAGGTGGTGGCAGTGTGAGGTCCCCTGTCCTCAAGCTGCCCCTGTCCCCAAGTGACCATCCGTGGCAGGGTGAATCCCATTCCGCCAATGCCTCAGTTTCCCTCCCAGCACTGCTGCAGGAAGAACCAGATGGTGCTGAAGGCCCCGTCTGCCAGCACTGCCCCAGAGTGGGGTCCCGAGCCCCCACAGCCCTGCACATGCAAAGCACATGTCAGTTCTGGCATGGGTGCACACCCAGACATGTGTACACGCTCTGTGCCGGCACCGTGCACACACATGTGCAACCACACACCTGGGAAATCCCACACGTGTGCAACACCTGGGAAGCCACATGTGTACAATCCCACGCGTGGATCCATCCAGCCCCTCCCCCCCCCGCCGTGGGCCTGGGCCCCTCGGCAGCCCCGCACCCGCTGCGCCCCATTGCAGCGTCGCCGTGGCAACGCTCCAGATTTATCAATGGAGACACTGCGGAAACGCTCTGGGGGAGGCGGGAGGGAGGGGTGTTCTGTGGGAGCTGGCGGGGGACAGACGGACAGACGGATGGCTGGGGGGGCTGGGGTGCAGGACAGGCTGTCGCACTTGCAGAGTGATGCACACGCGTGTGGGGGGTTGCACTGTGCACACACGTGTGTGAGGGGAGCTGCAAACGAGGGCGGCTGAGTACTCTGGCTCTTCCCTGCACACGTTCCCCAAGGTTTTCTCAGCCCCTTGGCACAGCCCTGCGGGCTGGTGGGGGGCTCTGTGCCCTGTGTGGGTGCAGGGTGAGGGTCCTGAGGTGAGGCAGCCATTCTCTGCCTGCATCCCTGCCCGATCTCCTGTCCTTGTGGCTGCTGACAGCAGCGAGGGACAGAGCCAGCAGCTCCCAGCTCCAAAGGGGACCAGGGCCGATCCAGGAGGGGGGATCCTGATCCCAGGGAAGCGGCCAACATGTACCAGGGGTTGTCAGGGCTGCGGGGTTCCCCCTTCCTGGGGAAGTGCTGCTGGTTTCACACGTGGGCCGTGACTCAGGCACCCGACTCTATTCCTGTCCTGTCCCTGACTCAGCGTGTGGCTCCAGGCAGGACACGCTCACACCAGCCCCACACACCCGCCACGGGGAAGAGGAAGCAGCTCAGGGACTCCCAGAGCAGCAATGTCCCCATCCAGTGTGGGGTCCTCGCCCTGTCCCCCCACAGTGAGGCAGGAGCACCCAGGGCACCTGCACTGACCCCCAGCCCTGCAGCCTTTGGCCTCACAGGCTCTCCCTCATGTATGAGGCACCCGGATGCCGCAGGGATGGGCACAGCTGCCCACACCCTGCACCCAGCAGGGACCTTCCCGGCAGCTCTTCCAGGAAGGGCTGGAGAGGAGGAGATGGGGATGGGATGGCGGGTTCACACCAGCTCAGCACTTTCACAGCTCTCGCCAGCTCCGGCACACCCGGCTCATCACATGCCTGCTCACACCCACCCCCTGCGCCCGCCCCGGGCCCCCGGCCAAACCCACAGCAGAAAGGGTGGAAAAAAATCCAGTAAGCAACTGACCGTTTTCCAACCTCACCACAAAACATTCCTGACGTTCTGGGTGCGTGTGTTCACAAGGTCCCAGGTCACACGGTGCTGGCAGTGGTGGCAAAACCCTACTGAGGATCGGGGACATGATGCACCCTGTGCTGGGGCATAGCATCATCACTCAGGCCACACATTGCCTCTGCCCTGGCTGCAGCAGGGCTTGGGGGAAGCACTTTTGGGCTGAGAACAGACAGAACTGGCTCAGTGACAGGACCTCCAGGTCAGGGGTTGCAGGACCAGGAAAAGCCAGAGCCGGGCAGTCAGCTGCCACTCCAGAGCTTGCTCCCAGCCCAGTGGGCACGCGGCCGGGCCGCAGGGTGCCCGGGCAGGCCGGCCATGCCGTGAGCCGGGCAGTTGCCTATGGTTGGGTTTTACACCTGCCAGCCAAGGGAGAGGCCGCACAGCCCCAGCCCAGGTGAGCCTGGACCTTGGAAATCCCCGGCTGCCAGAGCCAGGTGCCCGCCCGGCCTTGGCCACTGCAGCGAGGGCAAAAGGCAGGTGTTTGGAGATCCCCGGAATCACCAGTACCCATCAGCCCCTGCCCCGCATTCAGGACCCAGTGGTCTGTCCCGCTGGCTGCAGGGCAGGGGTGGCCTGTGCACCTGTGTGTGACACCACACGTGGCAGCAGCTCCGTGACTGCTCCCAATGCCGTGATCACTGTGGGAGATCAATGACCGGGGTGCACCAGCAGCTCCCTGGTGCCGGGGCGCGGAGGAAGCTGCCAGCGCAGCTTCACACGGACTCGCCTGTTTGTTTGTTTAACACATGAGTCATTCCCCGATCACGGTGTCCCCGATCAAGGCGTCCCCGTCCCTGTGTCCCCATCCACACCGGCCTGTGCTGACTCACCACTGGCCATGACCCCCCCACTGCCACCCACCAGCCCCCAGCCCCACCAAGGGGGCTGCAGCCCCATAGGAACTCATGGGGTCTGCTCAGGAAGGCAAACGCCACCCGGGGCAGAGGCACCTGGGAGCTGGCGAGGGCCAGGGTTAAGGAGGTTTGGCTGAGGGCAGCAGCAGCAGCAGCACCGTGCCGGGTCACGGGCAGTGACGTGGGGGCAGGAGGCCACAGGCAGCGTGGGCAGAGTGGGTCAGGGCGAGCTCAGGAGAGCCGGGGTGGCTGCATCAGTCATTGTGAAAGTGAATCTGGTGAGCAGGGCCTGGGAACGGGTGAGTGGGGAGGGGGCAGCTGCTGCACCTTGCTCTGACTCACAGAGGCTGCCCGTGCCGTGGCACCACACCTTGGGCACTGCGTGGCACCACCAGCACAGCACCCTGGGCACTGCACAGTGCCACTGACCCCCAGTGCAGTGCCTGAGGCACTGCATGGCACTGCTGGCTCCCGGCACAGCACTCTGGGCATCGCATGGCACCACTGATCACCTCCCTCTGCAGCCACCCATCCCTGCCCAGGTCCACAGGGCTTCCTGCATGACACTGTAGCACCTCAGACCCTTGCCCAGCACTGGGCTGACAGCCAGAGCAGCTGTGGAGCCCGGTGCCAGCGGTGGCTGAGCGCTGGGGGCGGGTGGAGCTGCAGCCACAGCCCAAATCCACGGCAAACTCAGGGCAGGTGGAGCAGCCCTGGCCCCCCACGCAGAGAGGAGCTCCCCCGGGCTGGAGCTCGGGGCAGCGCCTGGCACTGCTGCCTGGGGGTGGCACAGCCGGAGCCGCCCGAGACACCCGGGAAACGTGCCCGATCCGGAACCCCACGCCCAGCTGGGGCGGGAGCTGGGGCGTTCGCGGTGCCACTCCGAGCCCGGGGCATCCTCCTCCTGCACGCCCGAGGGCAGAGGTTCCCAGGGACCCCGCCGTCCCCACGGCCCAGGGAAGGGACACGTGCCCCCAGCACGGCTCCGAGCAGCCCCACGGGGACCCCCAGCACCCCGACTCGCGTCCCACCGGGCCGGCCGCAGGTCCCGCGGGCTCCACGTGGCCGCGATGGCCGGAGCGGCCGGGGGCTGGGGAGCGGCAGGAATCCAGGACTGAGTCACGGCTTCCTCTGCGAGCCCGTGAGTCATCCCGGCAGCGCCAGGCGCCCGGGCCCGGCGTGCGGAGCCCGCGACGCGCACACGGCTGCATGTGAGGGCAACCCCCGCGTGTAGGGGGGCTCTGCACACCCGCCCCGGCGGTGGGCTCGGTGCAAACACACACACGGATGTGCCCGAGGGCACGAGCACCAACACACGTGTGCTCTTGACTGCCCATGTCCTCCACACGCACAAATTCGGGAGAATCCAGCTGTGCAAGGCACACACGAGTGCAGCCGTGCAAGAATCCACGCTCAGCCCCACGCTGACCTGGGGCACTGCCCTGTCACGCCTGTACATCGGCCCGTGGAGTGGAGCCCACCTGTGGGGCTGGGGCTCACCTGTGGGGCTGCAGCAGCAGCTTCTCCTGCACCTGTGGTTGTGGCTCCTCACTCCCGATGCCCTGGAGAGGAAGAAGAGGCTGTGGGGAAGCTTTGTCCAGCTGCGGCTCCCGGCTGTGCCCCTGCTGCATGCCAGAGCTTTCTGCCTCCACCCACACAGCCCCCTGTGCCATAGGTGCCCACAGCACCACATCTGTCCTCCCCACACAGTTGGACCTGAGGTGCACAGAAGGATGGCTGCAGGGGCTGCACAACCCCTCACACATGCAGCCATGGGTGCACATCTGTGACCTGCACCCACCCTCACACGCAGGACTGGGACAGCCCCTCTGTCACCCGGCTGTTCGCACCCACAGCTCCCCACTGGCANGGTCAAGGTTGTGCTGCGCCAAGCCCGGCCCACGATGGAAACCGCCGGGGCCGGGCTCCTGCCCCAGCCCGGGGGAGCGAAGGGGGGGCCGCCCCCGCCGACGTGGCAGCCGCTGCCCGAACCTCGGCGGGGCCG
>VZRV01009047.1:0-21290 GCA_013398115.1 Falcunculus frontatus
ATCACCATGACTTTCCTGCCCAGCTCAGCCCCCACCCTTCTCCTCCAGGATGTGTTTCACATCCTCACGCCTGTCACTTTACCGTGACAAGTCCAAGCCTGGAATCCAGGAGAGGAATGGGACTTTCCACCCTTCTTGCTTTCAGATAGTTGTTTATTAGGTCTTATCAGAGAAACAGAGTCACTGACATGACCCTGAACATTACAGAGAGAGAATGTGAGGGAGAAGCAAGTGGGAAAAAGCTGAATTATCAAGATCACACCGTCTTTTAAAGGTAAATTATCCAATGAACAGCTAAAACGAAAGATATTTTCACTTTTCTACCAATGTTCATTAAATAACTTTGTCACATGAAGAGGAACTGCGGAATTCTTCATCCAATCCTCAGAATCCGCCTTTGCCAAAGAATATGGAGTCGTAGAAGAAGGGAAAAAGGTCTGGGTAACAACAACAATCCTCCATATTGGCATTTTTGTTACTTACCTATTTACTATTTTAACAAACCCAACACCTCTAAATTTTTCACCCTATGGCAATCATACATAATATTCTATCAGCTAGTTTATACTGGAGTATTTTCTAATTCTTCCCAGAGGGTAGGCAATTTTTTCCACGGACAAAGGTCAAATACGGTGCTGTCCAGTGGGGTAGAACCCTTCAAAACAGGCAGAGAAATATTCCCTGCACTCTGGACTCGGACAACACCCTTGGATTTGGCTCTGGCCAGCCCCAGGAGGCTTTTGGATGTCCCTGTGCAGAGCATCCCTGCCCTCCAGCACAGCAACTGCTCCCAGAGAGGAGCCATCTGCCGAGGCGCTGAGCGAGCACTTCGTCCCCTCTGCCCAAGGTGCTGCTCAGCTCAACAACATCCTCTGGAAAATGATGTGCAAACACCTCCACTCTCGTGTTTGTCTGGATTAAACGAGGAGCAGCTGCTGGGCCAATCTGGCTGCAGTTTGCTCCCTGCCACGGCACACACGTTTTGACTCGATCGCCCTTGCCGGCAGTGATAAGATG
This sequence comes from Falcunculus frontatus, assembly GCA_013398115.1. Taxonomy (NCBI): domain Eukaryota; kingdom Metazoa; phylum Chordata; class Aves; order Passeriformes; genus Falcunculus; species Falcunculus frontatus. The sequence continues at coordinate 1,018 of VZRV01009047.1, forward strand.
ATATCACACCAAAGTCCTGAATGATCTCCTGGAAGGTCAGGAACCTGCAGAACCACGCCAGGTTTCAGTATCTACCTCATACAGCTTCCACAGATGTGAACTTATTTGGTCATCGTCTGCGCAACAAAATAAATCATTTTTTAAGGGCCCTGGCCAACGTAAACAGGAAGAAAACGCTGTGTTCAGAGGTCAGGCTTTGCATGTTTTCCAGGGTTTGGATGTCCTAAGGATGTTTGTTAGGATGTTTCGGATGCACGCAGAATACAAAATCAGGACTATGTTAACCAACATCCAGCCCCTGTACTGAATCTTTTAAAAAACCCCAACAGAAATTGCTTCTTGATGAATATAAAAAGCTTTACAAGCCTCAGTTATTTCCAGCAGAGTGCAATTGCTGATGTTTTGACCATTTGCCTCAAGCACTCGAGGGAGATGAACTTGCAAATGCCACCACACCTCAGTGCAGCAGAAATGCAAACAGCTCAGCCTGGATGCTCCCTGACAGAAGTGCAATTATATCCCAAATCTGCATGAAAAGGGTCCACAGCCTCTCCTCAAAAAATAAAATAAATAAATAAATGCTCCAATCCAGTTTTCTTGTGCCCCCAAAGGTTTTTTTAAGCCCCCCTTTTCCACCTGACATTAATTAAATGCTTCTACCAAAAAGGCTGCACGCCCTGCAAGAAACATTCAGGGTGATTTTTAAAACTGATCACAGCAAAGTTGAGCTTGGCAATGAGCTCTGGACACCACTCAGGCCAATCTTCTGTGCAAAGCTGGGCCTCAGTGTAGGTTTTCCAGGAACCATCAAGCAAATTCATCAGTATTTCATGAGTGTCTTTTAGAAGAGTAATTATGAAAATGACTTTTGCTCCGTGCTCGTTAAGGAACTTCCTTTCATGCATGAATGAAATGACAACATTGAGGCACTCGCTGCATCCCCAGCTTCAGATAAACTCACAGAGGAGCTCCTGAGGGCAGCGAGAGGTGAGGCTGCTCCAGACCTGAGCTGGCCAAACCCCTCCTGGGTTATCCTGGAAATCTCTCCAAAACCCTCTCCCTCACCTTCAAAACACATCATGGTTCCAGGGTTGGGGAAGCCTGGGAAGGTGTTACCAAGCCTAGATAATTTACAGGAACTTCTCGTGTCCTGAAGCTGTCAGGACAGCAGGATCTGACTCATCCATGGGATTTCCATGACATTTCATCTGATGCTGACACCACTCCATGGGCAGCAACACAACACAAATCCCATTTTCCTGGAGATCCTAATTCACTCTGATACCACAGGGTGGTAGCACCACGAAAGGGATGGAGAGCACAGGGTTCTCCCACAGCATTTGGGGTCTCCCTCAGCTGCAAACTGTGGTGTTTGATGTTCCTCTAGGAAGCCCATCTCATCCAACCTCCCCAGAGTCAGAACTCGACAAAATCCTCATTTCCAAGAGAATAACAATTTGTACTGGAGTTCCAACTCCTGTCAGTCATTTCCCAGCATCTGTGCTGGGATCAAACAATGGAACACAGAGATGCAACACAGATGGCTTAAAAGTCATTTCAAACACCCAACTGTTGTGGGTTTTCACCACAAAGGCATAAATTGGCTTTTAACAAAGCTGGGTGTGGATGGCTGCCGCCAACTCCATCATCCCAACGGCCTAAAATTCCACAAGGAATCCCCCTGAGCAGCAGTTCCTTGGTCTCAGATGAACACAGCCCCGAGCCAGTCACTTCTTATTTACAGAGCAACACTACACAGTGCTTCCATAGAATGGTTTATAACCAACTTTTTAACTCTTACTCAATGTAAGAGTCCACTAAAAATAAGAAAAAAATAAAGACATGAAAGGCCTGTCCAGCTTTACCTTGTAAGTGTCACTTGTACTTTGAATATACAGTTTTCCTACTACTTCTACTAAACAGAAATCCAGGGATTCTCAGGCCAAAGGTTGCAAAGCAGCTTCTCACTGGAAAAAATCCACTCTAGACCTGAAAAAAGATCCAACCATCACGAATCTGCTCCAGGAGAGGACACAGCAGGGAGAAGGAGGAATACCTGCCCTCAGGAGACACTCTGCCTTCTGTGTCTCACTGATGTTGTCCCAAAGAGCCTCCACCTGTCCACTCACCTTTACTGATCAGTTTTAGCAGAAAATAACACTGAGACGTTGTGGGTTTGATTGCAGAGCAAGAGATGGGCACCAGGAGTGGGAAACAAAGGTGGAAGAGAAACAAACAAACCCAAAAGCCTCAAATTGAAACACTCAAGTGTTGCCCCATCCCTGGAAGCATCCAGTGCCAGGGTGGACAGGGCTTGGAGCGACCTGGGATAGTGGAAGGTGTCCCTGCCCATGCAAAGATTTGGGATTTCAAAGTTAAATTCCTCCAAAAACCCCCAAAATCTCACGCTCTGCAAGTGCTGAGCACAGCCCTTTGGCCCCCTCCAAGGATCCAGGCAACCTCAGTGAACTCTTCATGAGCAGCTCCTCCGTAGGACCAAACACTGCTGCATTCATTTCGGGAACAAAAAGAGTATTATGGGAAAATATGCTGCTCACAGTTCTGGTGTGACATCCTCAAAAAGGGCATTTTGCTTCCCCAAACTTCAACAGGGAAATTTCGGACACTCTGTAAGCAAAAGTTTCAGGTTGTCTTCTCTGAGAGCAGAAGACCCATTTTTTCAAGACACAGCTTGATGAGGAAATAACCATCTTCATGTTGTTCCAAAGGACTTTGTTCTGGTTTTCCGTCTTAAATTCTGGATATTAAAAACTCGTGGCACAGTCCCTGAATTTTTACCACTGCCTGAAAGCACATGGGGAAATTCTGCCTCCAGCAGACTGGACGTGGGGGAGGCCTTACAACATGTGCCACCCCTAAATCAGAGCTGTCCAAACTCACAGAATCATGGAATTGTTTAGGTTGGAAAAACCCTCCAAGATCATCAAGTGCAACCATGGTCCCTAAGGCCACCATTGCCCCGTGTCCCCAAGTGTCACATCCTCATCCTGCAGGGATGGGGACTCCAGCACTGCAAGGGCTGCACAACCCTTTCCATGAAGGAATTTTCCCAAATATCCAACCTGAACCTCCCCTGGTACAACCTGAGGTCATATCCTCTCGTCCTGTTCCTTGTTCCTTGGGAGAAGAGACCAAGCCCCACCTCACAAGAGCATGAAAAAAAAAATCTCAGCATCTCCTCTGCTACAATTTGTGCTTCTCCCAAAACAAGAACCAATGGAACAACTTTTCAAGGCTCTGGAAAAATTCCTTGTTCCTGCAGCCTCCCTCTCTCTGTTGCTCCTCTGTCCCAGCACTGTCTCTGATGTCTCAGCTGGGACATCAAATTCACCCCTTAAACTGCATTATCCATATTATTCCTGAGGATTTCCTCAGGTTTCTGTGTTGATCCAGGGTTTAACACCTCAGCAAATAACCAAAACGAATTAAACCACCACAGAAGTCATTTAAAATAAGGGAAAAAGCCGTATTTCTTCTCCTCCTTTGTAGTTGTTGTGGAGCACACAAACAAACTGTAGCACAGTCTTCTTTAGGAAAGGGTTTTCTTCACTTTTTAATATTTACATTGTATTAAGATCAGCTATTTAAAAGAAAATTTACATAACCTAACTATACTTCCAAGCTGTGCAGCACTTTCCATTTTAATCCATCACTTCCTTTGGGAATTTTCTGCAATAGGTGTGTTTCCTTTTTGAAAAAACGAAAAAAAAAAGGTATTTCCATGACTCTTTTTTTTTTTCTCTCCAACTGAATGAGGTTGCAAAAACAAAGCCCTGGCTATTTAAATATAGCATCCAGATAAGCTATTTATGGAAGGGCAATGTTTACACTTTGGACTACAACTCATTGAGAGCAAACATGTCCAACAACAGGGCTTGAAAAGCTGCTCTGTAATTGGGATCTGAGGCGCTAAAAGAAAAAAAGAAAAACGAGGGTAAAACTCTCCTTCATCCTCAACTTCCACGTGAAATCTCAGCACCACATGAATATGCATTTTGCATTTCATATACAGCATCACAAGTTTGTGAGGCGCCTTGGGATGCCTGAAGAAGGCCCAGAATAAATGAAAATCGTTTTAATTAAAAGCAAATTAAAGGGTCCTCTAATCCAGGCAGCGGCAGCAAATCCATGGAGAGATTTTAGAATGAGGATCCTTGAAGTTCCATTGCTTGTACCCCTCCTCAATTCCAGCTTCCTTCCCTCGCTTCTCCCCAAAGGAGCTTGGAAACTGCACGAGATCAGGTTTATTATGAAAAATTCTGCTCTAGTTGCTAAAAAAAGCTTTTGCTCCAGTTTCTCAGTGGCCAGAGGCACTCGCGCCCTCGCAGAGCAAATAAAAATAAAGGAATGACAAAGGGAACGTTTCTTCTCACTGCAGGGGGAAAGAAGAGATAAGATTCCATTTTAGGCTTTTAAGAAGTCATTTCAACACTGATTAGGAAAGTTGGAGTTCTCCTCCTTGACAGGAGGCTTTTGAAATACAGCTCAAAAAAATCAACTAAGTAACCACATAGTGAAATGTTATCACAGGAATGGCCTCAGATTAGAGAAGTCACAAGGAAGGAGAATGTGTACAGCTAAAATAACTTTATTGCTGTGATCTTTTTCAGTGCTGTTCTACAGCAGGAGAACATCACTGGGAAAATCTCCCTGGTTTCCCTCTGCCTGTCCCCAGTTCACCGTTGCCTATCCAATAAATTCCAGAATTCATTTACAAACGCTCCCAAAAATAAACAGGAAGCTAAACCCAGTCGTAGTGTTTATTTCTGTCTAAAAGGCATTTTAATATGTATTTATCTCCTTAAATAACTGCATTCCTCCACTATGAGAAAAAAACACATAAAAATCCCAACCTTGAGGGAAAAAATCCAAACAACTGAACAAGAGGAACAGAGGGAAAAAAAAAAGAAAATTGGCAAAACGCCTGGAGAAACTCTGCTTTGATTTTGACACATGGGAATAAATGGGAAAAAAAATATTCAGCTAACCCTTCTTTTAATCAAAACATCTTCCATCTCGTGTGCAAATTTCAACAGCTGAGAAAGCATCCTACTCAATCTCCCCAAAGTGGTGTCAGCATGTTTTATGTAAATACTGCTTAACAAGGGATGTGTGTTTGCAGCAAACATTTTCAAGTTCTGCTTTAGGAGCTCTGGACCTACCTCTGGATCAGAGGAGGAATTGGAATTCTGGAGAGGATAACAGATGTGCACAGAGGACAGGTTTTTTTTCCTTTAAACAGTCAAGATGTATTTGTTAATGAGGAGTTTTCGGTAGTTATTTAATTAATTAGAGGAGAAAAACTTGATGAGTCAGCTCGGCACCAATCTGTGGCGGGAAACATCCAGGAAACAACTTTAAACTTCTGGAAATAAGGTTGGGGTTGGGTGACATTGTCACTCTGGAAGGCTCCTGAGACAGAGGCAGCTCCCCTGGGACAGTCAGAGTTGTGTCCCATGGAGCACAAACAGGACAAGCCTGAGCTGTCCAACAGGGATATCCAGGGAAAGCAGCAAATCCCCAAAATCCGGGGTTTGGGCAATGCTGGGCCTGGCACCTCCTGGCACAGCTCCTTCCCAGCCTCTGTGCCCTCCCAGGCAGAGTTCTCCTCACTGGGTCTCAGAGTTCTCTCCACTGTCCCACACTGACTCAGCAAGAACGGGGATTTTATTCTTCCTGCTCTATTTCTGCCTTTTGTCTTCATGTGGTACCCACAGAGACACGGCCACCACTTGCAATGCAGCCATCTAAACCACCCCACAGCACTCCTATAACCATCTAAACCACCCCTCAGCACTCCTATAACCATCTAAACCACCCCACAGCACTCCTATAACCATCTAAACCACCCCACAGCACTCCTATAACCATCTAAACCACCCCATAACCATCTAAACCACCCCATAACCATCTAAACCACCCCATAACCATCTAAACCACCCCTCAGCACTCCCATAACCATCTAAACCACCCCTCAGCACTCCTATAACCATCTAAACCACCTCATGACCATCTAAACCACCTCATGACCATCTAAACCACCCCACGGCCATCTAAACCACCCCACGGCCATCTAAACCACCCCACGGCCATCTAAACCACCTCATGGCAATTCCATAACCATCTAAAACCACCCCACAGCCACCCCATAGCCATCTGAAAGATCCCACAGCCACCTAAAACACCCAACAGCTACCTCACAACCATCTAAAATACCCCATAATCACCTAAAACACCCCACAGCCACCTAAAACACCCCCCAGCATTAGGGAAATGTTCTTTTCCCCATCACACAAAGCAGGCACAGCTCACAGCAGAGGAAAAACAAGCATGCAGCACGTGCAGGAACACAAACAGCACAAAAACAACCTCTAAGATCAAAGGATTTCTGTTTTCCAACCTTCCTCTCTTGTCCCCTCCCTCTGTAGCTGAGAACTCCCTCAGCCACCCTGCACCAGTGTTTGCTGTGCCAGGCCAGGAAAATACCTGGGTTAAAATAAATAAATTCTTTTTTAAATTAGGAAGGCAAAAGCCCTGCAGAAGGAAACATTTCCCTGATGGGATTTACACAGAGCAGCAGCTCAGGAGCATGAATAAGTAGCTGAGAACAGGCAGAAACCTACAAAGGATTTTTGGAAGAAGACACTGACACAACCACAACAGCCTCCACTGAGACAGACAAAACGACAGCAGCACCAGTTCATTTATTTCAGCCTTTGTCTGCCTCCTCTGGTTAGTTTTTAGCTTTTCCTGGCCAAAAATCCCTGTCCCATTGTGGCTCCCAGGGGGAAAAAAAGGGAAGACAGACAGACCAGAAAGATGGGATGAGTGAGGCAGCTCCTCATGGAGCCAGGGAATGGCAGCTCCTGCTCTCATCCCACCTGCAGCTCAAGGATTGCACAGATTTCACCATAATTTTGCCCAGTGTGATGGCAACAGAAGCACAAACCCCCTTCCCACCCTGTGCCACAGCAGCCTGGGATCCACATCAGATCCCTGATAAGACTGAACAAGTTATTTCCTTCAATTCCCCCTTGCACATCCCATATAATGCAGCTCTACTTCCCCGACACCACCGATTGTATTCAATATTATTAAAGGAATATATTTTTCCATCAGCTGGAGCCATAGAAAACCTGTTCCCAACACGATAACACGAGGCTGGGGATGGCAATTTCTATTTTCACTCTCCTCAGAATGTTATCAGCGTGGAGGAAAGGTAACTTCCAGATAAGCACACACAATCTCTCCTTTCTGAGGCACTGAGTTTTGTCACAGGGGGTTTCTCACAATCACACACCTCAACAGCAGGAAACGTTTGAGTATCGCCCCCATCTCCATCCCAAGCAGCCTTTCCTCAGCCCCAACCATTCCAGGATCCACCAGCAAGATCCAAGGAGCTATTTTGTCATTTCATGGTGTCCAGGAGATGCAACTTCCCCCCATAATTGTCAATTCTCATTATAAAAGTCCTGTGATGCCACGTTCACCTACAGCCTTTTCCTCCTTTATTTTTTAGGATTAACATGATGTGAATAAACTGTTTCTCTGCCTCCCAATCTCACATTTTGATCCGACTGGAGAGGACTCTTCCTTGGAGAAGCACACAGGAAGGAGGACAGCATCCTCCAGAGACTCACAGGGATGCTTCAAGGAGCAGAAATTGCTTCCAAGTTTGTTTTCTGTAACACTGAGGGGATAAATTAAAAGTTATTGCCCTCAGGGAGCATTTCTTGCTGCAGTAACATAAAGTTGCCTTCATTTGAAGACTTTGGATATGTCTTACAGGGATTTGACCTTTTTTCTTGGATGCTGCTATCCTAAGACCTTCCTGCAGAAGCCAGAACCACTCTTTGTCCAATGTGGGAGATGAAAACTCAGACTTATATCATTTTTTGCTTATTTCAGCTATTCTTCAGTACAATGATCCAAAAAGAAATGGTGAACTCCATTCCTCCTTAAGTCATTATTACTGCTGGCTCTAGGAGCACTCAGATGTTCCTGTTCAAAGGCTGGATAAACAGCCAGAAATCCAGATGCAAAACAAAAACTACCAGTGGGAGGGTGAAACAAAAATAGATAAAACTCCTTACTAAAATACAAGACTCTCACTATTCTGGAAATTAGGATGAAGGAGCTATACAACTCCAGGCTGAAACACAAAATGGACACGGGTAAATCTTCAGAGAGCTCCAGGAGCTGCTCAGGGCTGAGGATGACAACCAGGACAGCGATTCCTGTCACCTCCAGGCTGCCAGGACTTCCAGTGCACTACCCATTTTTACAGAGAGAAGTCCACAAATGACAGGGATTTAAAGTCAAAATGCAAACTGGACTCTCCATGGGCTCTTCTGCTGCTCCAGTTGCTCCCACTCCTTAAATAGTGGAGAGTCATGCCCAGCTTTTGGCACAGGCTCTGTTTTTCCATGAAGAAAACACCCTCTGTGACTTGGTTGCTTCTAAAAGGCTCAAATAACAGAGCCTGTCTTTCAGATGAACTTTTCCCTCAAAAACTGGTGGTCAGATGTGCCTACACAGATGGACTCAGCTCTAAACAACACAGAGCTGGGAATCCATCAGCTCAGAAAGGCTTGGGCTGCTTTTGGGCATCCACAGCTTCTCTGGGCACCCTGTGCCAGGGCCTCCCAGGGAACAATTCCTTCCCAATATCCCATCCATCCCTGCCCTCTGGCACTGGGAAGCCATTCCCTGTGTCCTGTCCCTCCATCCCTTGTCCCCAGTCCCTCTCCAGCTCTCCTGGAGCCCCTTTAGACACTGGAAAGGGCTCTGAGCTCTCCCTGGAGCCTTCTCTTCTCCAGCTGAGCCCCCCCAGCTCTCCCAGCCTGGCTCCAGCCTTTGGAGCATCTCCGTGGCCTCCTCTGGACTTGCTCCAGCAGCTCCACATCCTTACACACAACTGGTATATTCCCAATACCATGAATTATTTCACAACAGAGTAAATATTTTATCCCAAGATCAGCACAAGTCTTGCTGAAACGGAGCCTGCACAGCCTCAGTTGGCTCCTGGCAGGTCCTCGTGGGCCACGGGCAGCTGAGGTCAACTCAGCACGAATATGCAACACATTTGTTCCGTTTGTTCGGCAGAAACATCAGCGCAGGAAAATGAGAACCAGCAGAATTTTTCTTTTAAATGCTCCCAGTAAAAATGTTATTGAAGACATCAATGGCCAGAAGGTCTCCCCCAAAGAGATGAGCCGAAAATGAGGCGCAACGAGGCCCAGACACAGCCCACCCACACACAGGAACCACTGCTCAGCATTCCCAGCAACAAAGCTGCTCCTTCTCCTGGAAAAACAACCTCAGAAAACGCCCCAAATCTGCTCAATTAAACCCAGGCTGGAACGAAATTCAAGTGCTTTCCTTGAGGCTGCAGTGAGGGATCCCTGCCTGCTCCAGGGCATGCAGTTAACACAAAACTGCATTTAAAATAAAGCTTTGACAGGCACCTGCAGAAGAAATTTGCTAATATTATTCGAGGGGGAAAGGAGAAATAATTTGGATTTGGATGTCTGGATCACAAGGCCATGATGTCATTTTAGGCCCCTCTAGGATCCAGGACTTTGAAGATTCCTCATCCATTCAGATCCAAGTGGAAGATCTGAAAGAGGTTTTAAAGACTTGATCCTACCTGGCCAAAAGCTCATGGACAGACATCCAGGACAGTCTCAAACAGCACAGACATTCCCAAAAGAAGGAAAGCTCACCATCCACTTGGAATTTTCTTATCCTGCTCAGGGTATCAGGTCAGATATATTAAAGCCTATTTCAAAACAAAATGCAGTAGGAGCGTCCCAGAGGCCCAATAACAACATCCTTTCCCATTGTCCCAGCTTCGTTTGCTTGGAAACAAAGCACACAGATGATTTTAGCATCCCAGCACTTTATAAACAGGGGATGCCTTGTTTGCCTGCTCTTCCTCCAGAGAGCCACATCAGCATAAATGTGTTTAATACCTGCTTGCATGACTTGGGAAAAAGAAAGTAAAATTAAGAGCTCTCAAGGAATCCAGATGCAAAATGGGCTATGTATGGGGATTTGCTATAGAGAAATTCCCTTTTTGGGCCCCAGTAACACCAGGGCATTGCTGCCATAAACACAAATCTTGCTCAATTATTTCCATTTGGTCATAATTAAAATAAATTTTTAAAAATCCAAACGAAAGAAACACACCAACGCTGCTGCCCCGACGACCCCAAAATTAAATTTACTACAACAACTACCAATTGCCACTATTTACTATCCTGATACAACCAGAATTAATGATATATTTACCATGCCTTAGGCTTGAAGCTATTTTAAGGAGCCACTATTTCCCAAATTCCTATTGCCAAACATCCCGTGTCGCAATTAAACAAGAGTTAGGGCTTTTAAAGACTCTGATCAAAGAGCAGCGACGTGATGCAATTGTTTAGATGTTTCCAGGGAGACTTAAAAAGCCAGAAAACACCTGGTGGTTTTAAGAGGTTCTCATGGGAGTTTTTAAACACAGAGCTGGAAATTACACAAATGCCTCTGTGGTTTCTGAGTGTTGTTTCTTTTCGGCCCTGCAAATTAACAGAATCTCTTTAATACCTTTGGTAATTTATTAGCTCCTGCTCAACTGCTGCAAATCCCTAAGCAGCAAATCCCTGATGCCACCAATTCTGCAAATGCATTGCTGCCTGTGATAATTATTGATTTGTGGTGCTGAAAGAGGCTTGAAAAGTTCCTTTTCCACCTGAAATCACAATATTTTGCCACATTTACATCCCACAGACACAATTCATCAACGCATACAGAATTAACACGGTATTTTTAAGATAAAATTATAATAAAAAGACCAGTACTACAAGGAATTTTTAAGAAAAGCATCATGCCCTCCTGACCTAGTGAGATTTAAGAGAAAAATAAACCTCACATCCATAAAACACAACCACCAGCCCCAAATCCCAAGAAATTCTATCACCTGCCTTTGGCTGAGGGAAGAAGGGACTTCCCTACGCTCCTGCCTTGCCCTTGACAGGATGGATCAAATCGCTGCTCAGCGGGCTCATTTTCCCCCTTGGGCTTTGTTGCTTCTGTCCCCGAGGAAAATTCCAGTTTCCCTGCAGGGATAAAGGTTCCTGTGAGCCCTGGAGGCAGTGCCCATGAATGGCTGCAGTGTTCAGTGCCAGAGCCAGTCATGTTCCCCAAAACAATTGGTGTTTGTGGCTCCTCCAGGCAGCAGCAGCCCACTGGACATCAACAAAGGGCTTGTATCACCTCTGGGAGAAAATACTCAATAGAAATACAGTATTTTCTCTAAAATCCACGGGTTTTTTGTTTCATATTTTTTCTAAAAATCCACCTTTTTTTTGTTTCATATTGTCTCCAAAAATCCACCTTTTTTTTTGTTTCATCCTCACACGTCAAAGCAACTTTCAACCATCACCACCAAAGCCACGGCGTGTCTCGAAATGAAAAGCAGTTGGGAAATGAGTCTAACTAAGTGAAAGCTACAGCTCAGCCATGCTCAAATCATTAAAAAACGAGGGCAGATCTTGCTATGAAAATCAGTTTTTATGACAAAGTCTTTTATGCATATAAATTTACACGTGCAAGGTGTTCTCTGCATTCAGGCTCTGATTGCTCAAAGCAGAAATTCAAAGCCCATCGCCCTCACCAGCTCCAAATTCTGCCCTGTACCTGGTTATCCTGGCAAGGTGAAAAGCAGAGATGGGATTCTCCAAGCCCACCTTGCAAACCCTGACCTTTATCTGGGATTTTCATCCCCTGTCCATCTGCCACTTGCCCTGGGCATCCCAACAGCCCTCGCTTCAATTCATGGTTCTCTTTATCCTGCCTTTCCCAACACCTCTGCTCCCCAACAAAGCCACTTCCACCCCCGAGAACTAAACATCAACTGCCTGAAGTTTCATTTTAATCAAATCCCAGCATCCCACCTTGCTTTATTCCCATTCAAACCATCCATGCACTTTATCTAACCATAGTGATTGTTATTTTTTGTACAGAAATCGCACCTTAAAAATATTTTACTCTTATTTTGGCTTGTTCTGTTGGCTTTGATTAATTTCTTTTGGTGACAAGAATCAATTTCTATCTTTGTATAGACATAAATATGTGAAATGCACATTACCCAATGCTGAAACTCAATCAGTTTATCTCCCAAACTCCTTTCCCTCATCAGAGAGAGTGAATCAAGTACCTTTGAATAATAACGTGGTCATTTAAGATGGTTAAAGGTGTCCAAAGCACTGCTGGATGGACAGAAAACAGCACGAGACATGGTTCATGCTCAGCTGCAGGAGAGCTGGTAGAAGGCACTGAAATTAAGAGTTTCAAATATATCTCAATTCAGGAAAAATTAAAGATTTTTAAAAACCATTTACCACACTTCTGAAAAATAATGCACAGCTGTGACTGCATTTCTAGCTGAAAAATTACCCCCACCACTGCTTTCTCCCTTCCCCCAGCCCCTGGACAGCTGGGCACAGCTCTGCAAATGCTGTCTGGCAGGACAGTTCCTTCCTCTCCTCCTTTCCCACGCTCCAGAGCTGGTTCCGATTACAGCTCCCAGTGACGGCCTTCGGAATGAGGGGAAAAAACCTCAGGGACAGCCTGGCCATCTTTAAATGCCATTTCAGTAAAAGCACACAGAGCAAAGCTGCCCTGAAAGAACGTGGTCAGCACCAGCATCCTGCACAGTGTTAATGCCTGAAAACAGGAATGTGAAATTCTGTTCACAGAGAAAGTTTTGAGGGTTCAGTGATTTTTCCAAGGAAATTATTCAGGTTTCTTCCTCGGAAAATTCTGGTAAATGAGGCCAAATTTCAAGGGTAAATAGCTTGATGCAGTGCAGCAGTTCTCAGGCTTCTTCAGGACAAATTACAGCTCAAGTTACACGTGCACAGAACTTGTAAATAACTTGGGCAGTTCCCCCGTCAAAGAGACGGGGAAAAGGAAAAAGTGAAGAATCTGAGTGCAGAGAGCTCAGCTGCACTCCCTGTGTGTCCCAGGTCAATGCTGTGCTCAGGTGAAATCAAGGAGGACTTAAAAATGGAATAAAATCACAGAATCATGGAAATGTTTAGGTTGGAAAAGACCTTCAAGATCATCAAGTCCAACAGCTCCCAGCACTGCCAAAGCCACCACTGCCCCATGTCCCCAAGGGCCACATCCACATGGATTTTAAATCCCTCCAGGGATGGGGACTCCACCAATCTCTGCCAGGGCTGGACAAACCTTTCCATGAAGGAATTGTTCCCATTATCCAACCTGAGCCTCCCCTGGCCCAGGCTGAGGCCGTTCCCTCTCCTCCTGTCCCTGTTCCCTGGGAGCAGAGCCCGACCCCCCCCGGCTGCCCCCTCCTGTCAGGGAGTTGTGCAGAGCCACAAGGTCCCCCCTGAGCCTCCTTTTCTCCAGCCTCAGCCCCTTTCCCAGCTCCCTCAGGAATTCTCCAGCCCCTTCCCAGCTCCTTTCCCTTCCCTGGCCATGCTCCATCCCCTCAGTGTCTCTCCTGCCTTGAGGGGTCCTAAACTGACCCCAGGATTTGAGGTTCCTCTTTGAAAAATGCCCCATTATGACAGCACCAATTATCTCAACATCACAAGTTGTTTCTGACAGCTCAAACTGTGCAATGCACACAGGTCATTATTTAAATATAGTTCACTGTTTCCACCTTTTCCTTTTCTCTCTGCCTTCCCAGAAATTTTTAAGCCTCTACAACTTCCTCTCCCCCCACTTGTGCCAGGAACCAGTGCTGGAGTGGGAGGTTTGCCTGTGGAAAACTGATTAGAATTAAGTGTTGGATCTGTGGCCTTGAAATGTGCCCTCAGCTGAGTTTTTAATTTGGGCTTTTCAAGATTGATCAGCACACGTGTAATTTAAAAGCAATTTGAGGCAGCAAGGTAGCGACTTTGACTTCAAATTAATGAGCTTTTGACATCTGCAAACAAAATGATAACGTGAACCCATTTAAAGGCAGCCCCATGTTTAACAGGGAAAGCATCTATCATTTTAACGTGCTTACACAAAGGCTTTTTCTGCTGCAATCTGAAAGCTGTTCCACCACAATCCTGCTCTCAGCAGCAATTTGCAAACTTTGTTGTATCAGATTAGTAGGAAGACAGGCTGCAGATCAATTAATATTATTGAATAATTAAATGTTTGAAGTGACATTTTGCATCATGACTGAAGACATTCATGAAACACAAATTTAAATTAAACAGACTGAATACCTGAGACATCCAAACCCGTAGAATATGGGGTGCAAACGTTATTTATGGCTTGTTTAAATCAGGATTTTACTACTCAGGAAAAGCCCAGCACTGCAGCTCCAGCAATCCACAGCATATTCCAGCAGAAACCAAGGCTGGGGATGCAAATGAAAATAATCCCCCAAGGACAACCAGCAAAGATGACAAGATTAAAGGGCAAAAGACAATCAAGATGGAATTTACCAAAAGAAACAGTAAGCAGGGTGAGGGAAGGGTTAGGAGTGAAAACTGCTCTGAAGCTGAGCAATTACAGCTCTCAGTGAAGAAATATTTACAGATCCTTTATCAAATATCCTGCAAACCAGAGGGTCGTGAAGCAGGAATTTTCATCATTGGCTTCAAGCTGTCATCACACTGACTTTCATTTGCCAGAGTTAGATTTCCTTTTGGACAAAAAATTCCATTAAAAGAACCAAGGGAGGTAAGAAATTACAGGAGCAAATGCCAAGATGGAAGCAGACACGGTCTGAACCTCACAGAGAGGGGTCCCACCTTTGGGAATTCACAGACAGGACAGCAGCACTCCTGGGATACCTCTGGGATTCAGGATCACAGGCAGGAAGGACCAACTCTTATAACCAACCCAAAGCCAACCACTCAGTCCTCATCCCAACCCACATCGCCCCACAGCCATGGCAAAGGGGTGTTTGAAAGCACTGAGTTCCCAGTTCCTCCCAGTCTGGCTCCACCAAAAATACTCTGCTGCTCTTGGAGGGGCACCGTGATGGACCACAGCAGCTCCAGTTCAGCTTCTTCCTGAAGTTACTCCAGATGAAAGAGATTGGTTTTGGTGAAAGGGAAGAAAAGTCAAACCCTACAACAATTAAAGGAAATTGTCCTTTAATTAAGGACATATTATTATAGGACATATTATTAAGGACTTACTTTATTAATAAGACCCAACCATCAGGAAACCTGGAATCGATTGAGCTCAGAAGGGTGAGATCTTGCCATGGATGTGGAGTTGGGTATTTCAGTCTAAATTATTTTCCCCAGAGCAACAAAACTTTGAAGTAGGAGATTTATCCTCCAGCTGACCTGATTATTTTGTCCTGATGTTTCAGAGGTGACAAGAGTAACACACTTTTCACTTCTTCCCTTGTAAATCTCCTGTTATTGGCTTCCTCTTTAAAATTCATTGTACCACTGAACCGAAGCCTTTCCAAGTCCTCATTCTTCCTGGTGATCCTGGTTGCTGCATCCCTGTTTGTGTGTTATCTTCAGGGAACAGCTGTTCTTGGCACAGCTCCTTCCAGCTGCTGGGGCATCCTCACACTCCTGTGGGAAAGAGCTGCCTCTTCCCAACTCAGGAATCCCAAAACTGTCACTTCTTCACTCATGTATTTCTTTAGTTGATGCCTCATCTCACCTCCGCCTGATTCACAGTTTTGTTTTTTGGTTTTACCTGCTCAGATCTCTCATTCTTACCAAAAAAAATTATTGCTGT
Organism: Falcunculus frontatus; assembly: GCA_013398115.1. Lineage (NCBI taxonomy): Eukaryota > Metazoa > Chordata > Aves > Passeriformes > Falcunculus > Falcunculus frontatus. Next base: position 16,762 of record VZRV01009047.1, read on the forward strand.
ATGTTAGCAAAAAGAAAATCTCGGATAAGCCAAGTTTTCAGGACTGAGCACTTTTTCCTTCTTACAGAGGGGATAAAAGTGATAGAAAACCCCACAACTGAGTTGTTGTACATTTCCCAGTGACAATCCCCCATCACTGCAAGCAACAAACGACCCCAGCAAATTTCTTCCCAGTTTTATTTCTTCCCTTAGCCAGGAAACACCTTTGAACACAGACAGATCTCTGTGAGCAGATTTTACTTTGCCATTTCAGCACTGAGTCAGTGCCAGGAGCAAAAGGGAAAAGGGCATTTTTGGGGCAGGAGATGTCACTGCTGAGGCATCCTCTGCAGGAAACACAGAGGATTTGGGCAGGCAAAGGGATGTCAGGGATGGAAATATTATTATACCTGCAGTAAGCCAGCTGAACATGCCTTAAAAATACATTCCTTGATGTGAATAACTCAAAATTAAATCCTGTACAAACACTTCAACAAAATGCTGCTGCTGAGCTCCTCCTAATCTCTGCCTTATCAGTATCTCATTTCAGCTCTGGCTTAAACAAGCATTAAATATACTTGTACAACAAATCTGAAGAGATCTCTACATTTCAGCAAGAAGTTTGGAATAAATACAGGCAGGGGTTTTTTTAATATTAACACTTAGAGCGTTTGGGATTGTACAATGAAGATGAGACAGGGCAAAAACGACACCAGGATGAAACCCTGTGCGGAAAGGCACAATGTGTAAAAAAATGCAAGATTAGAGTTTAAAAGGATGCAGAAATCCTGCACAGAGCAGCCACTTCTCATTCAGCCCGAATTCTGCTGCATCACATCCCAAATCAGTTCAAGCAACACCCGAATCATTCCCTGAGACAGCTCTGAGCCCATAAAACCAGAGTCACATCCAGGGGAGCCGTAAACGCTCCGCCAAGACCACGCCATTCCAAACTCCTTAATAATTCATGGATCCAATTTACACCACTTTCCACGCCGGGCACAGAACGATATTGCAGCTTACAGAGGGATTCTGCTGCCATTAATATTGCAGCAGGAGATCAATAATGAAATGCCCATCAAGGAGCAGAGAGCTGCTCACTGCAGGCATCCAAACAGCATCCCTCAGGTTTGGCTGCTCTGCTGCTGCTTCCCAAGCTGCAGGGATGCAGCCCTGGAAAACTGCAGCCTCCCTGGAAAACTGCAGCCTCCCTGGAAAACTGCAGCCTCCCTGGGGGTGCTGGATGTGGAGCAAGTGACAGAGCCGGAGTCTGCAGGGATGATTCACCAAACCCATCCCATTGTGCTGTTCCTACCACATTATTTATATTTATAAAAGAAATACGGTCCCTTCCTGCCAGCCCCCCTGGAATGACGATGGAATTGCAGCTTCTACCCAAAACATCTGGGTTTCGACCGTTTCTCCTGAGAAATTTTCATTTTTTTCAGTTTTTCCACCAAAACATCACCATTCATTGCTGATGGCCTTCGAGTGCTCTGCCACCACCTCCACACAAGGGATCTCCACCTGCTCTTAAGCCCTGCCATAAATCCATGCTGAGGAGCATTTAGGAAACAGAGACTGGAACACAGCATCACATTTACAAAATGACAGCGTCATTCCCAGGAGGGACCAACACAATCCTCAGGTTCTCTATAATTGAACCATTTTCCTGTAGAACCTCCCACTCCTCCAGCGAGCAGGGTGGACTCTGTGTGCTCCCAGCAGCATGACAAATGACCATTATTCCTTGGGATCTTCCTGCTTTTCCTCCTCCACAGCATTCCACACTTGCTCTTTTTTTATTTTCCACTGCTGCTGACCTGCTCCAACACCTTGAACAAATTTCCCTGATGTCACCAAGCATGAAGAACATAAACACTTTTCTGATAACAGGAGCTGGAGAGGGACTTTTGACAAGGGCATGGAGAGATAGGAAAAGGGGAATGGCTTTAAGCTGAAGGAGGGGAGATTTGGATGGGATATTGGGAAGGAATTGTTCCCTGGGAGGGTGGGGAGGCCCTGGCACAGGGTGCCCAGAGAAGCTGTGGCTGCCCCTGGATCCCTGGAAGTGTCCAAGGCCAGGCTGGAGGGAATGGGATGGGAGGAAATTGTCCCTGCCCATGGCACGGGTGGAATGGGATGGGCTTTCAGGTCTGTTCCAAGCCAAACCCTTCTGTGTTTCTGTAACACGAGGATCTGGCTCTGAGAGAACACCAAGGACGTCTGTGACAGGGCAGAATTGCACTGCTGACTTCCTCCAGCTCTGTTTCACTTGGCAGTTTGTCAGCCCCTGTCCACTCATTTTTCTTCACAAAAACCTCTTAAATGAGTGAGACAGGGGTCACCAAGTACAGCAGACAGAGCTCTGCTGTAACACACTCTGAAACCAGCTCACTTAATAACACAGCTCTGCAGCAATCTACAGCTCCAGAAACCCAATAAACTTCCAAATCCTCCTCCAGTGCTGTCACCTTCCAGCTGGGAAGGTGGAAGGAGCCCACTGTGGGCAAGGCAAGGACCAGCTCTGCCCCCTGCCCCAGCTCCATGGGAACCTGCGTGGGACAGGAAGGTTTTACACAGACACTGAACCTGCTGAGTCCCCCAACAATCATTTTCCAGCTTCCCATAATTTCAGCCCACACGGTGCATCCCTGACACCACCCAGGAGCTGGGAATGCCATGGAGAGGGAGGGATGAAGAAAACCAAGAAAATTCAGGGATTTAAAATTTATGGATAAAGTCAGCCCTTAACTCAAAGATGAAAAACCTTGACTGAGCTTGGTAACAGATAAATAACCATAAACATGTCAGGTGGAAAGCAGGACAGAAACCAAGACACAAACTCAACCTAGGACCCAAATGTGCTAAAATTCCCCACTTAGCACCTGCACTTCCCAGCCTGAGGAGAAATTCCTGCAGCCCAAAGAGCGCCAGCACCCTGCTTTAGGTACATAAAGACGTCTGGGTTTATGAAAGGTGTCAGGGAAGCCTTCAAAGCAGGAATTCAGTTCTGCTCTGTGCCTGAGAGAGCATATTCCCAGCACTTGAGGAACACAGTCACAGCACAGCGAGGATGGCTGGGGGAGCACAGCGATCCCTTTATTTGGGAGCACAGCAAAGCAATCAAACACTACACCCACACCATTTTGTTTCTCACGTTCTTTTCTTTCCCTTCTTCTCGCACATTTCTAAGTTCACTCCGCACATTTCAGCTCGTCCTGGCACTTGAGAAAACCAATGTTTTCAGCCGAATTCCCTGCGCTCGGCTGATCCATCACCCCAAGGGTGATGTTTGCACCAGCACGGACCCCTCACCTCGGGGACCTCAACCTGGCGGTCTCTGCTTGTCCTGCTCCATCCCCACCCCTCTTCCCTCCAGTGCCACCACCCCAAGCACAAATCAGACACAGACTGACCCATAAACACCTCGTTACCTCCCACTAAGACTCCTCTCAAAGCCCAAATTCCACCTGATCAAGAACAAGACAAAGCTGGTCCCCCCAAACCACCTGCAATTTCCCATTCCAAGGCTTAACTGGTTTCATTTATCCCCCAGCAAAGCCGACTGGGGGCTAACGTCCCTCCAGGATATTCTATCCACATTTAAATCTCTTTTACACTACACTCAGTTTGCAGCTGAACGTCATTAATTTTCAGCAGAAGTTACTTTTTTATTTATTTATTTACAAGCCCCAAGCACAACATGCACAGAAGGTACGAATGTCACGCACTTAATTTTTTTTTTTCAATTCTCTGCCTCTTTAGTTCTACTTTCTGCTTATAACATCTTAGGGGAAAAAAATTCTCAAAAAAAAAAAAAAGCTCGATAAGAGCTGTCTTTTCTTTCAACTCAGCAGTCTCTACTCCATCCAAATCAGACGCAGACAGCTACACAGCTGAATAAACAGAAAATCACTTCACGCTATGGAAATAAGCCACGTGGAGAGGAACCTCACTGAAAAACTGGGGATAAAAACAGGAGACAGCCTTTCACAATTAGAAAACACTGTTCCGTCCCACAGCAAATATCCATCAACCCTTTCCACAAAGCCGCAAGTAAAGAGAAAAATAAAATCCCGCGATGGGAGGCAATGAAAAGTCGCGTGAAAGCAAATTAATAAATGGAACAAATGGAAATATAGCGAGTTTAAACAACATCAGCCTTACCATGGGAGACCAGAAGAGTTTGTCCGCAGCCACCGGTCCCGCTCACCTCAGGAGGGGCTGGATGGGAACCGACGGGAGAAAATCGCTTTTAAAGGCGCAGCTCAGGCGCCAGCCCCATCCCGGGAGCGGGGCAGAGCCCGGGGCGCGGACACCCGGGATGGATGCGCGGGGATGCCCAAGGATGCGCGGGGATACCCAGGGATGCCCGAGGATGCGCGGAGATGTCCAAGGATGTCCAGGGATGCGCGGGGACACCCAGGGATGTCCAAGGATGTCCAGAGATGCGCGGGGGGCCGGCCGTGCCCTTGGCGCTGCTGCTGCCGGCGCGTCCCGCATCTCCCGAGCGCCGCGCGGTGTCCCAGCCCCGCCGGGAGCCGCGG
>VZRV01009047.1:22162-50835 GCA_013398115.1 Falcunculus frontatus
TGCCACAGCCCCGCCACCGCCACCCACGGCTTCCACAGCCCCGCCACCGCCACCCACGGCTTCCACAGCCCCGCCACATCCCCGCCGCTCCCCCGCACACGCGGGCTCCTTCCCCAGCTCCTCCCAGGGCACTCAGCTCCGGTGATGCCGCAGCTCCCCGTGCCCCCATCCCCGCGGGATCCCGGAGTCCCCCGTGGGTCCCTGCCACTCCCGGGTCCGTCCCCTCGCTGCCCAGCCCCCCTGGGTGTGTCGCTGCCCTGCGGTGCGAGGGACGCACCTGAGGGTCCAAGGGAGCGCGAAGCGGGACGGGGAGACCCGAAATAGGAACGGCAGGTGGGGAAGTAGGACAGGGAGGAGGGGATTAGCGAGAATCAGGAGTCACGGCGGTTCAGGGCGCATCTTGCTGCCTCTTGGCTCCAGTTCCCTGCTCCACACCTCTCCCAGAGCCAGAGGAGCCTCCCAGCAGGAGGAATTCCTGCTCCAGGAAAGATCCGAGTAATCCTAAAAGTCTTTCTCAACCGTAATCAGTTTCTGGATCACTTTCAAACTCCCCATACCAATGCACGCCATGTTTAAGTTTTCCAAAGGATGTCCCAGAACAAGAGCCTCCCAGCAGGAGGAATTCCTGCTCCAAGAAAGATCCAAGTGGTCTTAAAAGTCTTTCCCAAGCTTAATCAAATTCTGGATCACTTTCAGACCTCCCAGGCCCATGCCCACCATGTTTAAGTTTTCCAAAGGATGTCCCAGAACAAGAAGAGCCTCCCAGCAGGAGGAATCCCTGCTCCAAGAAAGATCCAAGTGGTCTTAAAAGTCTTTCCCAAGCTTAATCAAATTCGGGATCACTTTCAGACCTCCCAGGCCCATGCCCACCATGTTTAAGTTTTCCAAAGGATGTCCCAGAACAAGAAGAGCCTCCCAACAGGAGAAATCCCTGCTCCAGTAAAGATCCAAATGATCCTAAAAGTCTTTCCCAACCTTAATCAAACTCTAGATTACTTTCAGACCTCCCAGGCCCATGCCCACCATGTTTAAGTTTTCCAAAGGATGTCCCAGAACAAGAAGAGCCTCCCAAAAGGACAAATCCCTGCTCCAGGAAACGTCCAAGTGATTTTAAAAGTCTTTCCCAACCTTAATGGATCTCCATGTTATTTTCCACACACCCACACCCGTGCACACAGTATTTGTGCTCCAAAGGATGTCACACAATTAGGGGGTGTAAAGAAAGACCCACCAGAACAAAAAAAAATCAGAACATCTGTGAATATTTGTGTCTTCTGGAAGAAACCTCATCACGGCCTAATTGCATCCCTTTGGCGTCGTGTTGACAAGGAAACAGGAATTTAGTGGGAGGCTAAAATTCCATGAGCAGACATGGCAGCACAAGTGGGCACAGCACCAGGGAGGAGTTGGATTTTAATGAACATTTTTGCAGCTCAAATGACTGCAAGTCAGCAATATTCTCGCTGGTAACCATTTGCAAGGAATTGGATATTAATTTAAATGAGTGCTTATAGCCAGGCAATAAAATAAATAGAATTATTATACACATTGGACAAAATGCCCACGTTTTCTATTAGAGCAGGAGTTAACAGTACTATTAGGCTGGGTGGTCCCAAAATTAATGAGTCATGAGGCAGAAATGGGAAGCCAAGCTGCACAATAAAGCACCAGGAACGTGCACGTTGGAGTTGTTAATGCATTATTTGGTGGGAAGGGATTTGCTGGAGAGAAGGGGAATATCTAAATCAATTGTGAAATAAAGTTGTAAACTTCATCTAATCTTCCACACTCAGGTCCATAATTGATAATGATATTGATAATTTAGCCTTGGTCATCCCCAGCTCTGCTTCCTTCCAGTCTCATCCAGGATGCTCCAAGGCCAAGTTGATGCCATTTGTATTTTCCAGGATACATTAACGAGCTGGAGCCAACAGCCTGAGGCTGATTTTTTGTTGGCTGCAGGAAAACAACCCCAGTGTGATGCTCTCTGATAGAGAGCTTCAGCCAGAAATCCAGATTTAAAGTCCAGGAGTGGGGATCTGAAGGATGAAGTGTCTTGAAAGCCAATTTCAGATCTCTCCAGACAAGGTCTGAAGGGAATTTCTGCTGGTGAGAAAAGGGAGAGGACGAGAAACAAAGCTGCTGTGGGATTTGCCATTCAGTAGCAACTTAATCACCTTGACAGAAGGAAGACGGGAGCTGTACCCAAAAAATACATTTAAGAAAGTGAAAGGTTGAAATGCTGTGCAAAAATAAGAGAACAAGGGGCAGATATTCCCACATTTATCCCAATCCTGCTCCAACAGGGACTTTTCCTTCTCCACCTCACAGTCCACTGCTCAGGTGTCTTTTCCTCTCTTCCCATCACACATCAAACACCCTCTCAGCAGTGGCAGCTCCTTGGCAGCCTTTCCACCCTCGATTCCAATTTCCCAGAGATGCTGCAGGGCCTCCCCCAGCTCCTGGCTGGTCCCAGCCCCTGCATCCCTCCCTCTGCAGCATGGAAGGAATGATGTCCCAGCAGAAATGGTGGGAACTTCCCCTGGAGCAATTCCAGGCACTCTGCTGCTCTCTGGTACAGAGGCATCTCCTCTGCTTCAAGCTCAGTGCATAAATGACAAAAAAAAAGGCAATATTTGAACACCAGCGTTTAATTTTGGGTATTCCATCATGATTCCCTTGGTAGCAGCACGGTAGGTTGGCTTCTTTGCTGATGTTCTGGAATAAAAATCAGAAAGGCCCTGAAGAAATCAGGAAATCAGAGGCAGGACAGCAAAAAACTGGCACAGAGCCGTGATTTCTGTGGCTGCAAATGCATCCCAGCCTGAAAATACAGGGAAAACTCTTCCAATTAGGAATAATTGGGCAATCTCAGGGAATAAATTAGAGGAAAGAGGCAATATTTGGACACCAACATTTTATTTTTGTGTTCCAACACAAGAGATCTGTCGCTTTACTGGACTACAAATTTTAAATGTCCTGAAAAAAACAGAAGATCAGAGGCAGGACAGCAAAAAAACTGGCACAGAGCCGTGATTTCTGTGGCTGCAAACACATCTCAGCCTGAAAATGCAGGGAGAACTCTTCAAAGTAGGAATAATTGGGCAAAACCTCTTCAAAGTATAAATAACTGGGCAAGCTCAGGGAATAAATGGTAGGAAAAAGGCAATATTTGAACACCAACATTGAATTTTTGGTATCCAACACGATACCCTTGGTAGAGTGTGCTGGATCAGTCTTTTTGCTGATGTACGGGAAGAAAACTTGTAAATTCCTGAAGAAATCAGGAAATCAGAGGCAGGACAGCAAAGAACTGGCACAGAGCTGTGATTTCTGTGGCTGCAAATGCATCTCAGCCTGAAAATACAGGGAAAACTCTTCCAATTAGGAATAATTGGGCAATCTCAGGGAATAAATTAGAGGAAAGAGGCAATATTTGGACACCAACATTTTATTTTTGTGTTCCAACACAAGAGATCTGTCGCTTTACTGGACTACAAATTTTAAATGTCCTGAAAAAAACAGAAAATCAGAGGCAGGACAGCAAAAAAACTGGCACAGAGCCATGATTTCTGTGGCTACAAACACATCTCAGCCTGAAAATAGAGAGAAAACTCTTCAAAGTAGGAATAATTGGGCCAAAGCGTGAGGCTGCGTAATATTCCAGCAGTAGTTCATTTAATGACTTCAAAGGGGTATTTGTCGAAGGTTTTTCCATTTGAAATCTAAAATTAGGAGTCTGTAGGAATAGATTGAAGTGTTCAAACCTACATCTGCTTATAATTGTTACAGAAATTGCAATAAAGGAAAGCCTGCCCTGCCTGCTCTTCTCTCCATCTCCACCTCAAGGCCTTGTTTTAAGCACTCCACACCTTGAAGCAGCTTCAAAGCCACGTTTTATTAAAATGAAAATATTGCAGAGGTTGTCTTTTCTGTTTCTTAAAATGCCAGGAGGTTTTTTTTTTTTGCCCCCTCACTCTTCAATAAACTGCACTCGACCATTCCATTTCACTGTTCAGTCCTAAATTAAAATATTTTCACACCCAAACACATCATTTTAAAGTTGTGTCATCCTTTAGGATGTGGAGAAAAGGTACACTGATAAATCTTAAAGGCTTTAGTGGAGCTCTGTTGTTTTGATAACTGCAGACAATGACTTTTAGAGTTAAAGAAAAGTGGAAAATAAATCTATAATTTCAAGATTTCATTTTAAAACTCCTTATTTTGCCATAATGGCCTGCAAGCATTCCCACCGAGGATTTTACAGCTTGAAAATGGAGAGAAACAGGACAAACAGGGAGTCAGACACTCCTCTGCCAGGGTGGGTGCCCTGTGAGAAGTTGGAGAAGATAAATTTGCTCATGGAAGGATTCATTTCCCATCAAAACTGAATGCTGGATGATTTCTTAATCCCAGCATCTTGGAGAAAAGGCAATTTCGGGGCTGTCCCTGCAGCTGCCATGGGAGCAAGGGCTGTTCCCACTTCCCAATATCCCAGCTAACCTGGAAGTTTGAAGCCATTCCCTCTTTTCCTGGCACTCCAGGCCTTTGTCCAAAGAATCCACAGTGGACACAACTCACTGCTGCAGATCCGAGGGATCCCCTGGCAGCAACAGTGATTTTAAACCAGGATTTTGCACATTTGTGCTGATCCCAGCGTGGTGGCTTTGGGATCTTCCATTTCTTTTAATTCCCAGCTGGAATCCTGGTTTTTTTCTCTGTTTTTCCCAGTTCCTGCTGGCTGCTGGGGTGACAGGATGGAGCTCCGAGGGGCTGGTGACAATATCCCACCTCTCTGAGGGACAATATTCCAGCTGTGATCCCACTCCAACGTCAGAGCTCAGACACCCACAACCATCCCATGATGGAGCTCTCCGCTGAAGAGTTCTGGGCATTTTCTGGGAAGAAATCCAAGGAAAATTTCAAATGGGTTTGCTTTGTCTTTCAAAAGTGCTGTGAAAAAAAAAAGGTCAGAGTGAAAGAAGAAACCAGAAGATGGAATTGTGCAAATCCACCCCACAGCAGCAGCGGGCAGGGATCCATGAAAATTGTGCTCACACCCCTCTCCCAGTTTTCCAAAGAATTGTTGCAATCTTTTTGCAGTTCAGCTCCACATTTCCCAACTCCAGCTCCAATAAAAGTTCTGATGCTTTGTCCCATTTCCCTCTCCCAGTCCAAAAGGCACAAACAAATCCCTGTTTCCATCTGAATGCTGCCTGCAAAGTGCCAGAGGAAAAAACCTGGATTTTGTTCTCAATATTCTATAATTTGCTTTATTTCCAATTTATCTGTCACAGAAGAGGGAGAGACAACATTGGTAACACGTGGCTTGATCCTGCATGGAATCCATGGACTGATCCTGCACATCCTGGGCGTTTTTGGAATCTTTTTGGAGCCAAAACCAGCTGAAGGCTGAAGCAGCTGAGCTCCTCTGCAATCAGACATCCAAAATGGAAATAAAAAAGGATGGCAAGGCTTTGTGGGAGGCACAGAGATGCACCACAAAGGTCAGGCCCAAGGAAAATCCCAAATTTCAGCAGCACTTCCTGCCAAGTCAACCTTGCCAGCAGTCAATGGGTTTTAAATTAAATATTTAAACAGAACACGGCATTTTTAGACCACCAGCAGTGAAACATTGCAGCTGCAGCAGAACTGAGAACAATTTGCAGGGGAATTCACCTTGAATTCCTGAGCACAGCTGAGAGCATTGACCTGAGAGCCAAACCTTGGATCCTGCCTCTGCTGGAATCCCTTGGGAGAGCATCCCAGAATGGTTTGGGTTGGGAGGGACTTTAAAACCCATCCCATTCCATCCCTGCCTTGGGCAGGGACAATTTCCACTGTCCCAGGACCCTGTCCAGCCTGGCCTTGGACAATTCCAGAGACCCAGGAGCAGCCACAGCTTCTCTGGACACCAATTTCTCCCTCATCTCTGATCCATTTGGAGCTGTGGGCATCAAACCACCGTGGGATTTGTGGTTTTCACATGTAAGAATGTGTTTGAAGCATTAAAAAATAGATGTGCATGAGATATTTGCATTTAAAGGCTCTCTTTTTGTATTTTTTGCTTTAAGCAAACTGGCTTAAACAGAAGGGAAGTACTCACATAATCAATCCTTAGAAATGATGGGTAATTTTAAGTAGCAAAGGATTCCAGCTCTCTCTGCTGCCCCTGTGGTTTGTAACAAATTAATCTGATTTTTCTCTATTGCTGTGCAGGGCTGAGTCAGGATCAGTGGGGGCAGAGTTGATAAGGAGCTGATCAGGAAATATTTTCTCTGAGTCAGAAAAACCAATCTCTTCCCCTTGCTCGCAGGTGATGAGGTGTGTCCTGTCAAACTGCAGCTTTAATTCCAGGTTTTATGATGTTTTTACAGGTAGCTGTGAGGAAAAAAATAAAGACAAGGAATCGTAGCTTAGGCAGAGAATAAACCTCAAGGTGACAGGCAAGAAAAAAGCAAATTATGGTCTCATTTTCAGAGCAATTCCGTGAGCCACAGGAGAGTTCCAATGATTCGAGCCATAACAATTTGAGCTGAGTCACCAAAAACGAAATATAATTGAGTCAGATTGCAAGGAAGGGAACTCCAGGCTATTCACCATGCTCTGAGGCTCTGTTAGTCAATATTTTTAAAGGGGTGGGTGCGCAATTCATCAAAATTGAAGGAGCTGAAAAATAATTCTCTGGAAGTTTTTACCGAGACAAACATCACTTCTTAAATATAGATTTTTTAAACCATATTTCATAGGGGACAAGTGGCCCAGCTGATGGCAGGAGGGCAGCTTTTAGCTCAGTTTATTAGAAAATACCCTTGGATTATAGAGTCTTGGGCTATGGCCCCTGGAGAATAGAATTGTTGGATAAATGAACCTGGGGAGGATCAGCCTGACAAAGCCTTCCCATATTCCTGTGGTTAAAGTTTAACTGGGCACTGGACAGAAAATGAGGCAGGTTTCTTATTGCTTGATGCAGGGTAAGAAATTTCCCTTTATTCCTCGGAGTTGAAATCAAATCCTGACTGATTTCCACTGTGTTAATGAAGTGTTTAGATTCGTTAGGAATAAAACTTAAATACGTAAAAAAATTATATTTATATAATTTTTAAAAATTATATTTATATATATTTATTATAATATATATTATGTTATTTTTATATATTGATAATATTATATATTATATATACATGTATTATTATATTTATATATTCCCATAAACAATGACCTCTCAAAGATATCATCAAAGCCTCAGATTGAAAAATAAAATAAAAATCAAGACTATATTACGTAAAGGACCAGAAATAAAACATTTTGATTTCAAATATAATTACTCCTTAAAAGCTTGGGATCAGAAAATCATAAAAATACAATTTCAGTACAATTACACTGCATTGCAGAATAAATATTTTCCCAGGTATTTTCTCTTCCTGAGGAATTCTTGGCTGTTTCAAATCCATAAAAAATTCAGGAATCTCTCCCTGTCCTCACAGGACAAATCAGAAAAGCTTCAGGACAAGAACTCCAGAGGCTGAGGCAGCAGCACTGTTGAAGCAGATTGTTCCCTAAAGGTTAATTAGAAAGCTCTGGATGATCCAGGAGCAGGGCTTCAGTATAAAGTGGGATAATGACGTTATAATTAATAGAAATAAAAGCTAATGGAATCTTTGTTACTCTACCCTGGCAAGAAATTATTAATTTATGTTCCTGGTTTCAGCCCAGAAAAATGGGGACTGAGTTTATCTCAAATTCTAAAAATTTGGCTTCAGTCTTTTCGTTAAGCAATGGAGGTTCTGTTTGAAATAATGTTCTTTTGCTGTTGTTTCGGTCAGCTGGGGTTAAAAAAATGAATATATTCCCTTGGTTTATAGTCCAGAATAGATTTATTTCAGGATTTCTCCCTGCACATATCCACTTCTTCCCTGAAATGAAGCCCTGCTCAAGGTATTCGTTTCCTCCCTGACAAAAAGCAAAAGGGAAGGAGTTATTCTGTGAAAATACGTGGAATTTAATTAGAAATTAGAGCTCTTTCTAGAAAATAACCCATTGACAGCAGATAGGACCTCCTTACCCCACCAAAACCCACGAGCAACCCAAGTGTTTCCCCAAATTTAAAGAATTTAAAAGGTTTCCCAAAGGGATGGCTGGGTAGCTCTTAGGCAAGCTGGGAATTTGAACAGAGAAGGAACATTTTACAACTCCTTCCCATAAAACATTAGATACAGATTGAACAAAGATTCTTTCCAGCCAGGCTATCAGGATTTTAAGAGGAAAAAGCAACAAATGAGGAGGAGCGAGGTGAGCTGGGAATGTGCCAGCTCCAGGCCTGGATGAATCCAGAGCTGCCATGTGGGAAGCGACCATAAATCATCCATGGACAATTCCTTTGGCCTTTGCCAGGCTGCTTTGGCTGTCACCATGGCAACACCTTTTTCCCCAGAGCAAAGTTCAATCGGTTTTACATTTTTATTGCCACTGCTGTTTTGTTTAAAGTTTACCAGGACGAGTCTGCGCTCGCACGGAGCGCGGACAGCGCCGAGGAGGAGGAATCTCCCTCATGGTGAACGGGACTAAAGGGAGCTAAACCCTCTGAACTGGGGGGAAAAAATCCATGGAAAGATGCCTTCCAGGAAGAAAACATCCATGTTTGCCTCTGCTTTTTGTAGCTGTGTGAGCTCGTTCGTGGTGATCTGTGTGGTGCTGGCGACCCCGCAGTGGGTGAGCAGCGAGGTGAAGTTCTCCCGCACCAACTCCGTCGTCACCGTCAGCCTCACGTACGGCCTCTTCAGTGGCACCTGTGAGCAGTTCCTGGATGCAGGACTCCAGGTGCCCGAAAAAACATTTCAAGGTGAGTGCTGGTACACACCTGGAAGTGGATCAGAGGATCACAGGCTGGTTGGGGTTGGAAAGATCTTAAAACTCATCCCGTTCCACCTCCTGCCATGGGCTGGGACAGCTTCCACTGTCCCAGGGTGCTCCAGCCTGGCCTTAGACACTTCCAGGGATCCAGGGGCAGCCACGAGCTCCCTGGGAAACCCATTCCAGGGCTTCACCACCCTCACAGGGAGGAATTCTCTTCCCAATATCCAATCCAAACCTAAAATCCTCTTGCTCGTGCTGCTGATGGACGTATCCACCTTGTATTCACCTGTAACTCCAATGCTTTAAGTGAGAACAAGAATGACCACAAAATAATCTGGGCATTGAAGGGGTCTAAAATAAGACCCCCAAAAAGCACAGAAATGCTGCAGCATTCCTGACATTACCAACTTATCACCTGTGATCTTGGCCTGCACTTTGGAATAAGGGAAAATAACACAAAATGGGAACTTTCTGTCAAATTGACTTTGATTTTCAGAAATTCGTGAGGAACAGAAAAGCAACACTCAGCACTTTATGAAGGGATTTACAAACCTAATTGACCTTCCAGGTTGTTTTCTTTTTAAATTCATTATGTTCATTTATTGTCTGACTTGAAACATTTTGCCACCTACTACTAAATCAGCACCATTTTGATAGAGAAAGGTGTTAAGGCTGCTGCAGAAAAAAGAACAAAACACAAGAAACAACACCCAAGGGTAGACAAACCTCAAAGCTGCTGCCAGGATCAAGAGTTTGCACTTATTTTATCTTCCTTTCTGCCTCATCCAGGGCAATAATGCTGGTGACACACGGGAAAGGGAGAAAAGCCACCCAAAAGAAAGCTACCAAAAATATGACTAGGTCAAATAATTTTGAAAGATGAGATGTGGATTTAAATTAGGTATAAGGACTGGCACAGGGTGCCCAGAGCAGCTGTGGCTGCCCCTGGATCCCTGGCAGTGCCCAAGGCCAGGTTGGACATTGGTGCTTGGAGCAGCCTGGGACAGTGGAAGGTGTCCCTGCCATGGCAGGGGTGGCACTGGATGGGCTTTGAGGTCCCTTCCCACCAAAACCATTCTGGGATTTTTAGATATTTTAAGGAATATTTTCATTTTTGGTAGGCTCTTGTGAGATAGCACAGCAGATCTAAACCTCCAGCTGCTTCCCAGCTCTTCCCCAGCTTCATTTATTCCTGGAATTGCACGTGCAGAAACACCTGAATTCCCACGGTGGCAGAGCCGTGTTACACAAACCAGTCCCTGCATTTAACTGGATTCCATTTCATCTCTGTTCCCATGAAACCCTGAGCACAGCAGCATTCCCAGCAAAAGGTGGAGCATGGATGGGAATTGTTACATAACAAGTACAAAGTCCCAAATCATTCCATCTTATTTGATTACACTCACAGCGGAATAACGAAAGGGATTTTTAGAAGAGTAAATCCTAATAAAGAAATCATTTCGATGTGGTTATAGCCCCCCATGGCAGCTGGCTGGACCCTAAACCTTGAGCCACGTGGGCAGCTCTGGTTGATTTTAGCTGGGCTCCGTGGGAAAGGTGGAATCCTGCCCTGGAGAGCTGATGGCAGAGGAGGATCTGGGCTGGCTGCAGTCCAGGGGCTGTGCCCTGCCCGCGTCTGCACAGAGCTCCCACAGCCCAGTGCCAGGGCCTGGCTGTTGCCAGCAGATCGATTTTAATTACAATTACTGAAATGAGCTCCCAACACTCTGCTCTCACTGAAGGGTTTCAGTTCTCCGCATGGGCTGTGTTGGTGGTGTTGGGTTTTCCCTCACCAGGTTTAAGGGGTTTGTGCTTATCACTTATCAAATGTTGAGAGAACATTTACAAAATGGGATCTCAGCTCTCACCTATCAGTTATTTAGGGATTAATAAAGTTATTTAGGGATGAATAAAGTTATTTAGGGATGAATAAAGCGAGCTTCAGAAGCTGTGAGTTTCTTCCCACAGCTGCTGAAGGAAAGTGAGGCTTTATGAATAATCTAAATATGGGTTTGCCCACATCCCTCAGTGCTTCGGTCAGGCAGGTATGCTGAGTGAGAACTGACTTTAAATTCATTTTTAGGCTCTGTACTAGGCACGATTATCATGTTTATATTAGTATTATTTGCTGAAGAAACTGTTCCCTATGAGGGTGGGGAGGGGCTGGGATGGAATTCCCAGAGAAGCTGTGGCTGCCCCTGGATTCCTGGAAGGGTCCAAGGCCAGGCTGGAGCACCCTGGGAGAGTGGAAGATGTGGAAAGGGTGGAATGAGATGTTCTTTAATGTCCCTTCCCACCCAAACCAATCTGTTCTATCATTCTATCCCATATATAATTGAAATAGGAAAAATTCTTCCTAGAATTCCATGCATTCTATCTTTATATTCATTTATATTCCTGTCCTCCTAAGGCAGGAGAAGCATTTCCTTTGCTGATATCCTGAAATAAATGCATTTCCAGTGCTATGGAGGAACAAAGTGCTGAGCTTTCTCTGCTCTGACATTTCAGACACCAGCAAGAGGAGTTCTAAACATCCTTTTCAATCTCAGCGTGATTTAAGTTGATATTTGATTTAAAAGCAACTGAGCCCTGGCTGGGGGCTCTGCTGTGCACCCCACATTCATTTCTCAAATAGCATTGACACATTTGGGAGTGGGAAAAGAAGGACAATCCCAGAAGGATAAATCAGGGTCAAGAACTTGAGGATTATTTTTAGCAACAGCCCAGGTTGGTTTTTATCAATGACTATTCAAAAGCAGATCATCAGCAGCCTTTACGAAAAAACCCAACTTATTTTTCTAGAAACCACAACATTGAAAGACATTTTCAAGCACAAAGATGAAGGACAAAGGAATATCATTCCTGCCAGTGCCCTGTGCATGGAGTGCCCAGCCAGGGTGGCTCTTTCCCAGCTTTAATAGAGCAATAAATCACTGCAGCCACTTCCCAGGCTCTGGGGATGAACGAGCTGCCAGAATGCAAAAGTTATTTAATAACCAGAGTCCTCAGAGCCTTCCTGAGCTGTTTGAGGGATTTGTCTTCCAGAGGAACCAGCTTTGAGGGAAAGGCTCTGTCAGAGGGTTTGGTCTCAGCTTTGACTGGTCCAAGTCAAACCCGTGGAGGTTGGGCCAGGCTCAGGAAGAGCCCAGGGAGTCTGGAATTGTCAGGATTGTCCAACTGCTGGCAGCCAGCGAGGCCAGCAGCACCCAAGGAAGTCTTCCAAGTTCTCCACAGCACAGAGCAATCCTTTCACTTTCTAACTTTCGAAAATGCATGACAAAAGCTCAGAAATTGCTGGAATTCATTCATGTTCTCATCAGTTTCCAGGGATCTCCTGAAAAGTGGGAAGCTCTGTTGAACTCTCCTTGGGATTTTTTGTTTGCTTGGGCTTTCTTCGGTGATGAATTGCTGATGTGTCATGGGTGATTGGGGAGCTGTAAAAACTGCTGGGAAGGCTGAGTAAGCTCAGTAAAATCTGGGAAATTCTACCCAAACATCGAAGAATTAAGGATGAAAAACAGAAGAAGATACAAGAAAATAAGGAGAGACCTGGGCAAACCCTGTTTTCATTCCAGGATGAGGTTGTTTTACACAGACCCAGAGGTTATCCAGCTGCAGGTTACAACTGATCCCAAACACATCAGCTGCTGGAGATTCCTTCTGTTTGCACAGACTGCTTTAGTTAGGGATAAAAAACATCAGTTGCCATGAGAAGAACGTTTTCTTTAAAGCCCTCAGCCTTGTGCTGTTGCAGACACGGCTACGACAGCTGGAGGCTGACAAAATGCCATCCCCTAAACTGCAGCTCCGTGTCAGACATAAACAAGATCAATTAGGGGCTGCAAGAGGTGTAGCCAGGCAGTCGTGGAGATGTTCTGAGAGATAAAATTAAGTGAAGCTGCCAGAGGGAAATTACACAAGCCCATCTGATTTGGCTCCAGACTTATTTCTTCTTCAAGAAATAGATCACAGGTTGTGAGGCTGCAAGGCTGCTTCAGCCTGAGTGCAGGGTACGAGCTGCTCGCTTCCATTTCACTGAGTAATACCCCCTGGATGCCCTCCTTTCCTCTTCTTCCAGGGAAATTGCTTAAATTTACAACTGATTTCCATAACACATCCTCACCTGCCGGTGCCTCAAGCAGAAATTAACTTGTGCTGCAGTAGGATATAAAATGTGAGAGGAGTTCTCCTTTCCATTCCTTTCCAACAGCTCTTTTTATTATGTTTATTCCTCTTTATGGGGTTTTTACTCTTTTTTTTTCTTCTGCTGCTGTGATTTCTCCCATTTATACGCTACCTGAATATTTTGCAATAATGGCTCCGTGTCAAGAGCAGCACAGAAAGGGGATTTTCCTACAGAAATTTGTCTCTCACAACATCTATTTGAACAGAGAGCTCCAAAACACTGTCACTGTATTTGTTGCAACATAAAGCAGCCACAGGCACATTAGAGCTGCCTTTTCAATCTTTAAATTGAGAGGAGGAAAAGAATTCACCTCAACAAAATACACTTTGAGGATATTGCATTTGGGGTTGAGTCTCTTGTTATCAGCAACTGATCGAGCAACTGGGAGGATTTAGGCAAAAATTGGTGACAGTTCTGAAGGGTTTGAGCACAAGAGCCACACAGCCAGGAACTACAGCAGGGGATGGTCTGGGAATAAGCTGGGGAAAAAGGAGAGGGAGCAGGATGTGGGGTGGGAGCCAAACCCTCCACAAACCCAGTCCTGTCCTGGTGGGAAAACAGCAGGAGCTGCTCCTTTATTTTAAAAGAAGGGAGCCAGTTCTGCCTCCACTGAGCTTTTCCTGCAGGGCATGGAGACAGATCCAGCTGGGAGATGAGCTCAACCATCCTCATCTGCCCCTGGGTGACCACACTCAGATTTATGTGTCCTGCAAACACACCTGACCTGTCCAGGCAGCAGCTTTAGTGGACTTTGGGAAGGTTTTCCCTGTC
This sequence comes from Falcunculus frontatus, assembly GCA_013398115.1. Classification (NCBI taxonomy): domain Eukaryota; kingdom Metazoa; phylum Chordata; class Aves; order Passeriformes; genus Falcunculus; species Falcunculus frontatus. Next base: position 35,976 of record VZRV01009047.1, read on the forward strand.
CAGTTTATTGCATGTGAGGGACTGCTGCTTTATCAAAAGGAAATACAACTGGAGCAGAGTTTTAAATTGGAGCAGGGTTTAAAATAGGCATTTGTGGAGGTTACCAGACACTGGCAGAGGAACACCCAGATTTCTGATCCAGTTTAGGCAGAAAATTCCTGTCTGGCCATGTCCAGAGGAGATTTTTACAGAAGCATTAAGGACAGAAGTTTACTACCCAGTTAACTGCAGGATTAGCAGACAAGAATTTATTTCAGCCCCAGGTACCTTCACCCCATGTGGGATTTGGGTTTGCTGCTGTGTCCAAATCTCCTCCTCTTTCTCCATCCCAGTCCCTACAGATCATCCAAACTCTGCTCATTAGCTTTTAATTCCAGCCCTGGCAGGAGCTCATACCAGGGGCTGAGCCCACCAGACCGGGCAGGGCAGCCACCAGCTGCCCTCCTGCAGCCACCTAGAAACAGAGACTAGACAAGAGTAAGGGAATAAAGACAGGTATTTATTTGAAGGGCCTTCAAGGTACACCCTGGGGGAGCCAGAGGCTGCTTCCAAAAATTGGACCCCAAGATGGACCCCAGGTCACGAGTTCTTCACACTTTTATAGGTTTGGATCATTTGCATATCAGGGTTAATTCTCCAATTAAAGCCCCAGTTTAACGATGTAACTCCCCTCAGCTTGCCCCCCTTAGAATCTTTAGTTTACACATTTTGGGCCTAAAAACAGCCTGGCTGTCCTTGAAGGCAAAGCCCGGAGAGGCTTTGTTCTGTCTGCCCAGTACGAGAGAGCAGGAATTACAGGCTCCAAGGAACTTCAGAGTTACACTCTGAGCAGTACAGGATTTAAAAATACAAAAGTTAAAACCTAAGGCATCATTAGGTTATCATGGAATCATGGAATATTCATGTAGGAAAAGCTCTCCAAGAGAATTGAGTCCAACCTTTAACCACATACCCAAGTGCCACAGCCACTTTAGAGCACTTGCAGGGACGGTGACTCCCTGTTCCAATGCTTGACCACCCTTTTGCTGTGAGTAAACCTTCCCAAATCTCCAGTCTAACCCCCTCTGGGCCAAGTTGGGGCCGTGCCCTCTCCTGCTGTCCCCTGACCCTGCTGTGTTTCAGTCTCAGATGCCCTGAGCAGCGCCAGGAGCAGGAGCCTGAACATCTCCATCATCGTGGTGCTGGTGCTGGCTCTGCTGAGCTCCCTGCTCAGCTCTGGCTTCACCTGCACCAACGCTGTCAGCAACCCCTACCAGACATTCCTGGGGCCTGTTGGAGTCTACACCTGGAATTCTGTGTGTGGTGAGTGGATTCCAAGATTAGGGAATAGCTGCAAAAAGGAAACGCTTGGAATGCATTCTGTTCTGTGGGTTTGCTTTTTAGCTCTGTCTGCTGGGACACCTGAAAAGCATCTTCGAAATACCAGTAAAATATATTATATAACAATAAAATAACATTTATATCATAGTATTTATAGGGAGAGGTTTGGAGGACTGAGAAACGGAAAAATTGATTTCCTTCTCTTAAAAAACCCAGCCTTTCACAGGTAAAAATAAGTTTAAACATTCCCTAAGCATTAAAAAAAAAACCAAAACGGTGGAGATGCTGAGTCACAGAATCACAGAATGACCAGGTTGGAAGAGACCTTCAAGATCGAGTCCAACCTGTGTCCCAACACCTCAACTAAACTAAACCATGGCACTGAGTGCCACATCCAACCTCCTCTTAAACACGTCCAGGGATGGTGACATTAGAGCTGTAACCCTGTCCTAGAGCTCCTGGAGGTGGAACCCCACATTCCTGCCTGGATTGAGCCTGGCTGCTCCCAACCCTCCCTGTCCTGCTCTGGCCACCACTGCAGATCTCACACTCAATTAGTCTCGAGAGGATTGGGTGTTCCTCTAATAATAGGCTTGCACTTGAATCATTTCCTATGAAGACATCTGATTACAGAGTATTTCAGCACGGCTACTTTATCCTTCAAAAGCTCCTCGGGTCCAGGGAAATGTCCCCAGCAGCAGCAGCCTGTCCTGGGGACACAACCAGCCCTTGGTGGGAAGGGAGCAGTGCAGATAATTTTAATTACAGCAAGTACAGGTGGAGCTGTGAAAATCACCCATTTTTAACACAGATGCTGAAAGAGCTGTGAAACGCAGTAAGAAAAGTGAACAAAAGCCTAATTAGGCGATTCCTCACTTCTGAGACAAGCAGATCGTTGTCTCATCCCATGGGAAGGCTTTTCTGCAAGCTCTGACCTGAAATGAAAGGACCACGGGCTGGCCAAAATAAATATTGGGGAGAAAAGAAATTCTCATTTTGGCCAAGGGTTGTGGTTACTTTTAACAGCCCTGCAAGAGCTGTGATCTGGAAGTTTATTTTGCTGTGGGTGTATTTGTATGGGAAATCACGCAACATTTAATGGGGGAGGTCATCTTGGAGGTTCCTAATTCTCCTACAGTGTCCTCCTGAATAAAAAATGAAGTGGTTTCAGGGTGAGCTGGGGTGGGATGAGGTGCCTGGAGAGAAGGAATGGAACTGTTCCAGCAAAGTTCAGAGATTACAGCTCTGTTGGCACGAGGAAAGCAGAGATGTGAGAGCAATATTGAGCTAAATGTCAAAGCAACTGAACTCCTGTTACATTGGGGAGGCTGTGAGAAATAGAGATAGATCTAATAAGACATCACATTTTGGCTCATCCCAGGCTGATCCAATAATTCAGGTTGTAAAGAACAGGAGGTCTCCAAGTCTGAGCTTTTGGGCCAACCCTGAGCACAGATCAGGCTGCTCAGGGCTTTATCCAGCTGTGATATTTTATCCAGCTGTGATATTTTATCCAGCTGTGAAACTGCCCATCCATGGATTTGGGCTCACATCAAACAGACATTTACAAATCACCAAAGGGGTGAATACAAGATACTCATCAGCCCTAAATTCAGTGAAAAAAGTTGAATTAAATGGCCTTATCTGAGAATAATCAGTGGGAATCTAATAATTTTAGATTATATCATTGCCTGTATCAAAACACCTGGCAGATCCTATTGGGTGGGGCAAAAATTCTTTAAGTGCTCCCATATCTTACTAATGATAAATATCAGATAAATTGATTAAAATACCTGGATTAGGACAAGGATTAAAGCAGACTATAAATCACTACATAAACAGCACTGTAGTTTCTCCCCTAAAATTTTATATTTTGTATCAAAAATATAATTTTATACGGATATTTTCCAGGAGCCTTCATCCTCATAGCCATGATCCTTTTCCCTGTGAACGTCCAAGGAAACAGACTGTCTGAAGAACTGGCCCATGGATGTTCCACTGCTCTGGAGACACACCTTGGATCCAAACACAGCTATGGATATTCCTACTGGATCATGCTGCTCATCATTGTCCTGAATGTTGCTTCTCTCCTCATCATCTATTTCTACGACCACGCCAGATATTCTAAGAAGAAAGAGCAGGAAAGACCCATTGAAAATGCACCAAAGGATGTTATTCTGTTTTAAGGACACCTTGGAAAATGGGGTGTGAAGGAAGATGACTTTCATGTGGACAGCAGATTTCCATTTGCTCTGAACCTTGTGCACAGTTCAATTCCCAAACTGTTTTGAGGACACAAAAGCCTCTTTTTGGTTTTAGCTGCCTTCTGGCCTGAACAGGAAGATCAAAGATATCGTTTTAGTTGTGTGGGATTTGGGATCTCGAGGGACAGAAAGACTGCAAACACCAGGACCCCTTGATCTCCTGCAGCTCTGGAGGCTCCTGGTCATGCCAGGAATGGTTCTTGTGGCCAAAACCCCCAGAACTCAGGGCTGGAGTCCCCATCCCTGGAGGGACTCAACAGCCCTGTGGATGTGGCACTTGGGGACGTGGGGCACTGGTGGCTTTGGCAGTGCTGGGGATGGTTGGACTCAATGGATTTCCCAACCTGAACGATTCCACGATTCCACGACAGCAGAGAAGCCCAGCATCAGGTTATTAATGGATAGAAACCAGGAAAATCCTGTTTGGGGCCCTTTGCAGACCTTCGAGCACTGCCAAGAGCAAAGGGCACAGCCACACCTCGGGCTCCACACACCTCTCCCTGGCACAAAGTCTCCCAACTGGATTATCAAAGATGATTTATGGCCAGAGCCATCCCTTTGCCCAGTTTAATGAGTATTTAATGTGCTCACAGAGACACACAGCTGTGGAACTGCCCAGGAGTGGGGAGCTCCCTTCTCGTTCCTCCAAGGGAATGTGAGCAGAGGGACTTTGGGACAGATCCGAAGTGCAAAACCCTGCTCAGAGCACGTGTTCACTGTGGTCAGCACTTCTACTCCTTTGCCCCTGGCCTCTGCAGCCAGGAGAGACATTCCTTTTCCTTTAAAAAGGGGGAAAAAAAGCCTCATTTTCCTTTGCAGTGTTTTTTTCAGTCGTGTTCCATACGTGTCCTGTGATACAAGAGGTGCTCATGGAGATAAGAAAGCATTTTGAAGAGGGGATGAGGAGGTACAAGAGGTGAATCCTCGCTATTTATGTCAGGAAAATAAAGTTTGGAGATGAAAGCAGCCAGCACTTTGTGCTTTTTCAAAGGAACCAGAGCAGAGGGATTTTCCTTCCCGCTTAAAAGGGTGGTGAGGGCAGAGTGGGGAATAAAACAGAAATAAAGGAGGGTTTCTAAGAGTTGAAGGTGGCACAGGTGACTGAGATCAGGGATGATCTTTGCCCTGTGTGCCTGGCACTGCCGGGGAGGGCTGCAAACATTGCGGTGGAGCTGGCCCCTGGCCAAACATTTGCCAGTTTTGCTTTGGCTGCAAAAAATTTCACACAGTTTGAGCGTTCATCTGTCAATGCTGGACCCAGCCAGCATCCATCACACACCACAGCTCTGCTCAGAGTGGCCTGGTGGAGGAACAGAGTTAGAATAATGCAGGAGGAGTGAGAATTCCAGCTCTGGAAAGCAGGAGCTTCCCACTGCCTGGGAGTTCCTGCTGCATCGAAGCACTGATTTGGGAAATACAATAAATCCTGCGTTTGGATGGCTGTTGGCAGCACATGGCTCTGTTAAAAATCACTCTGGAGCTCTCTCGTTTGCCTGCAGGCACCAGAAAGTCACCGTGTAACGAGGACTCGCCCGCTTTGATCGTGAGCACAGATCAAAGTCACTACAACACTCAAAAACCCGATTTAAACGCGAGTTCAGGTTGTTGGTGGCTAACAAGGCTACCTCGGGATTCCTCCTCTGGGTGTTTTATCTCAAATGAAGGGCAGGAATTCCCTCCCCAGGCACCAGGAGCTGCTCTGAGCCGCGCTGTGCTCGGTGGCAGATGATGCTGCAGGGATGGGACCAGGGAGAGCCTCGGTGCCCCCAGGGAGCAGCTGCACATCCCTGCACGGGTGAACTCCTCCAACCCCGGCTGGGGAAGCACAGGGCACAGGGGAAGGGAACACATGGAGCTGACACCAACTTTGCACCCTGGGCTTCCCTGGAATTCCCTGCTGGCACTGGGAAGCGGCAGCAAAGCTCCATGTGCAGGAGGGGGGTTCATTTATAGGGCACCCTGAGAAGCTGGGGCTGCCCCTGGATCCCTGGAAGTGTCCAAAGCCAGGCTGGAGCAGCCTGGGATAGTGCTGTCCCTGCCCATGGTGATGCCTGAAGTGGCTGCCTGGAAACAGAGACTAGGCAGGAAAAAGGGAATAAAGGTGATATTTATTTGAAAGGCCTTCAAAGGTCCACCCTGGGGAGCCCAGAGGCTGCTACCAAAATGAACTCTGAGATGGATCCCGAGTCACGAGTCCTTCACCCTTTTATAGGTTTGCTCCATTTGCATATCAGCATAAATTCACCAATTAAAACTTTAGCTACTGATGTAATTTCTCTAAGCTCAGCCCCCCTTCTCCAAGATGTTGGTTTACCCATTTTGGGTCTGGGTGTCCTTGGACAGCAAACCCAGAGAGTTTGTTCTCTCTGTCTGAGCATGAGAGAGCAGCAGCAGCAGGCTGTGAGACACTTCAGAGTTTTACAGAAAGCCATACAGAATAGAAAAGCTAAACCTCAAGGCATCAATGGAACTGGATGAGTTTAGGGTTCCATCCAAGCCACCCCATTCTGCGATCCCATGAATTATTTTGCCCTGGTTTCAGGCTCTCCTCCCTTTCACCCCCCACCCAAACCTGCCCCAGGGCTACCGGAGGAATATTTATTTTCAACTCTCTGATACCCCTGTAATAAAAATCATTAATTGTGTCTGTGATCCTGTGCTTGATTTAGAACATCGATTGTTAATTCGGGCAGCTCTCCCACCAGCAGAGATTTTTAAATAGCAGGAGCTGGCTGCCTCTTTAGTGGAATAGCTCCTGGGGGACAGGGATTGCTTTTATTGACTGAGTCTCTGTGCCTCTGGGTAACAGCAGAGCTGCTCTGGTTCTTTTTTTTTCTCTAATTGTGAATTAACCAGCTCTGTTGTGCTGTCGAGGAGCTGGGCCTACATCAGAAATTATTGCATTTGCCTGCCTGCAGCTTTGCAATGTATCCTATTAAATGTTTTCAGCTGCTGCTGAACATTAGGGTGACTGTTAATTTACCAGATATTGAGGATCTGCTGTGGTTTCAAGGGAAAAGCTGCCTTTATTCAGCATTTCTGCTGTGTGGGGTAACTTCTGTTCAGCGGTAAACTTTGAGCATGAACTATAAAGCTAAAATAGATCTTGCACAAATACAATCACAGAATTAGAGGATGGTTGGGTTGGAAGGGATCTTAAAATTCATCTCATTCCACCCCCTGCCATGGGACACCTTCCACTGTCCCAGGCTGCTCCAAGCCCCAATGTCCAGCCTGGCCTTGGGCACTGCCAGGGATCCAGGGGCAGCCCCAGCTGCTCTGGGCACCCTGTGCCAGGGCCTCCCCACCCTCCCAGGGAACAATTCCTTCCCAAGGTATAACTTAAATCTCTCCTTGTTTATCCAAAGCCATCCCTCCTTGTCCTGTGCCCCTCCAGAAAGCCGGGTGGGAATGCATTGCCCAGTTAATGTGATATATGGCTATTTTAAACCCTGTAGTTCAATCACAACCACTTTAGGAGAAGTGTCCAAGTGATTTATTTAGCCAGGGAGAAAGAAGTCACTTATTGAGCCAGAGCAGTGCTTAGGGACAGGTCAGCATGGACCAGGAGTGAGGGACTGCCTCGGATTTCTCCTTCAGGGAGTAACAGGAGGAAGAGAGGGGAGAGGTGGGCACTGGGGGTGCCTTGCTGGATAATCCCCTCTTGTTCCTCTCCACTCAAGCTCAGCTTTCAGCATTTCTGACCCGGGGCACAAGGTGAGGAGCAGGTGGGACTCAGATGTCAGAGGGGGAGTCACCTTTCAGCTGGTTTGAGGCAGGATCCTGCCCCTGACCCACTCAGGCACAGCTCCCGGGGAAAAGCAGCACTTGAGACACTGGCAAGTGATAAATGTGGAAAAAGGCTTCAGATAAGATGGGAGCTTGATTTTCCTCTCAGGATTGCCTCAGGCTGACAGTGCCAGCTCTTCCCCTCTCATCTGAGGGGGGAACTGCCAGGATGAGTGCCCTGAACACAGCTCCATCCATCTCCAGGCTGCCTGCTTGCCAAGAGCCAGGCCCATTCCCTTCTGGCCTCCTAAAACCTGATGCAAGCTTGGATTAGGTCGCATCCCATTTTTTCCTCCCCCTCTTTTTTACCTTCCTCCCATGGAAGTGGCTGTAAGAGGGATGCACAATCCCTTCTCCTGCCGAGCTTTTGAATCAGCAGATTCCTGGACACTTTGGCTTCCTGTTGTTCATCCCCATCCTGGAGAACTCCTGTTCCCTTCCAGGACATGGGGAATTCCAGAGTTTTCCTATTTTGTAATTTAATTTAGGGCACGAGCTTCCAAATCCAGGCAGTTACCTGATAACCGACCTTTGTTATCTCATTATCCCAGCCCCATCCAACCCAACCATGGACACTTCCAGGGATGGGGCACATAAATCCCAAATCACGCAATTATCCCAGGGAATTAATGAGATTTGCAGGAATTTAATGAGATTTCTGCTGGAGGAGCAGTTCCTGGGGTGCCCAAACCACATCGAAACAACCTCTTGGAAGAAAAGGAAGTGAAAAATCAGGAAATCAAATCCCACAAAACAGCATTCCCTGCAATAACTCAGGACATGGAATTATCCCTTCCTGCTCAGCCTCTTCTGGGTTCTGCTCCTGAGCCTTCAAGGGAATTTTGCTGGAGAATAAAGGGGGATTTTCCCAGCTGTTTATTCCCATTCTCCTCCCGGCTGTTTGCCGAGGGAGCCATGAGAGGGCAGCAGGCTCCTTCCTAGGATTCCTTGGCTTGGCATTCCTGGTTTATTTGGATGAAAAGTGGACGGCGAGAAAAGCAGGGAGGGACAGGGAGAACGCTCCTGACTCTACGCGCAAAGGAACATTTCATTTCGCCTCCTTAAGACACACAAAAAGAAAAAGCATTTCCCAAATCACATTAATTTTAAGGCTTTAATTGATATCCCAACTCCGTGGGAATGAGCACAGGGGGATGGAATACACTGGCGGGTTCCTGGGAAAAGTTTCTGGCTAATTCCCAATATTATATGTAATAATAAGAGGAAAATTGCTCCAAAAAAGCTCAGAGGAAAGTGAGACTACAGGACTTTAAAAAAATTTAATCAAAGCTACCAAAGTTCTTGGTTAAAAATACAGATTCAAAGAGAAAACGGGATTTTAGACACCACAAATCTGCCAAATCAGGATAAAAATACTGAGTTTTGCGAAGGTAACCAAGGCAACGTTCACTTGTATTCCTTGATCAATACAAGTGTGAGCAAAACCATCATCTCAAATAAGAATAGAACTGTAGCTCTCAAAAATATTTTATAAACATGATTATTTCTGGAGATAAGAAAGAGAGAATATAGTGACCTCGGGAAGGGGGGGTTCTCCCATTCTTTAGAGAAGATTTTAAAGAAAAAAAAAAATCAAGAAAAATACAGATTGTGGCACTCTAAGAAATCATTTCCCATTTATTTCTATCTGCTGGAGCCTCAGAAGAAGCATCAGGCACATTACAGTGAATATTAAAATATTCAGATTGAAGCTTCTTGGGCAAAGAGCAATTCTTAGAATTAGCAGTGCAGAAAAAAATCTGTGTATAACTAAAATCAAACTTCCTTCCACTGTAAACATCGCTCTGGGAATATCCAGAGTTGAAAAAAAGTCGATTTTCCACCTTACCAAAGTTTCTGACCAGTTCTAAGACTCATCTGATGGGGAGAATAATAAAGAATAATAAAGAACCATAACGAATAATAAAGAACCTATTTCAAGGCACGATTTACCCCATCACATGTGATTTATTTGAGGAGATTTTTCAGGACTGCTCTGTTAAATTTCACATCCTCAGCTTCTGCTGAGGGACCTTGTCCCATGCTGGAGATCCTGCAGTGCTCACCCACCAAATCTGGGTTGTTTCATCCGTTTTCCTGGGTGTTTTCATCTCTTTAGGGTCAGAGTTATTCCCCATCGCTGTCTTCTGCCAGATGGGATTATTTGAGAAGAAAACGTCACTCAGTGCTGGGAATTCTCCCAGATTTTTGGGGAATAAGGTGATCCATAAACACACTGGTGCTCCAAGGAGCTGCCAACGAAGCCACAGGAAGATGGATGATACCCTAATTACCCTAACTTCAAAGGAAATCACTAATTATCATAGAATTATGCCTTATTTCCCAAGGACTTTGGGGTCCAGCCTGATCATTGTCACCTGCGCATGTTTTAAGGATATTCAACATTCCTGGACTTTTTACTGGATCTGAGGGTTTCATGTTTGAGATGTCATGGGCAAGGAGAAGGAAGAAGAAAATATTTCATGTGAAATTGCCCAAGAAGCACAGGTGGGTGAGAAATAAACTCTGCTGGCCTCTGCACACCGTAAATCTGTGACAGAAATGCTTCAGCAGCCTGTGCTGAGGAAAATCGGGAAGAAAATTCCTGTTTCTGTCAACATCCAACGCGAGGAAAAGACAACTAAAAATGTGTCACTACGGCAACAAATGAGCTCCTCAAAGATTCCATGAGCCAAATCCTTAATAAAAGAATAGTTACTCTAACAAATGAACAAATCAAAAGTTGGCAGAGCACCTGGAGGACCCAGGGATCCACTTGGAATAGGGACACATCTCCAGTGGGCTCTGTCCATGTGGGAACATCCCCACATCATCCCTAACTCTGCAGCAGCTCCATTAATCCCTTCCCAACGTTTTAAATGGATTTTCCAGCCTCTTCCCCAGCTTTTATGGGATTTCTGACTCTTTCCAGCAAAACCACGTCACAACACGATGGAAGTTTTGCTTTTTTGCTGGATCTTTCCACCCTGGGAACAGCAGCTCAGCAGCTTTACAGAAATGATGGAAACCAGGAGAGAACAGGAGCTTCCATTGGCTGGGGTGGGGTTTGGATGGAGCTGTGAATAAATTAACAGGACAAGAATGGGGATCTTTTCATGTTTATCCTGTGAGGGAGAAGAATGGCATCAAAATATCCCCACAAACCTCAGCTTCCTTTCCCCACCTCCATTCAAAGGGATTACAGGGATTAGAGAGAGCCAGGAGCAATTGTGGCTTCGACCACCCGATAATTTTGTACCTTTTGTTGGAATGGAACAAAATTAAGGTTGGAAAAGACCTCCAAGATCAGCAAGTCCAGCCTTTGCTTGAATCCCACTGTGCCACCAAACCACAAAGTGCCACGTCCACGTGGTTTTTGAACACTTCCAGGTTTTTTGAACCCATCCACCACTGCCCTGAGGAGCTGTTCCAGTGTTTAACCACTTCTCACAAAATCCATTTTCCCCAATATCCAAGCTGAACCTCCCCTGGTGCAACTTGAAGCCGCTTCTCCGTGGCCTGAGGGATAAATTGGACCATTCCTAGAAAACACTTGAGGGTTTGCAATGCAAAATAAAAATATTATTTTTATTTTGATGTTTTCTTCCATCCCTGGGCAGGCAGGAGCAGAGGTTCCCACCGGGCCTCAGCTTTCACACCAGTGAAAAAGCTGAAACTGGTGTTTAAGTGGATATTTTACCAGCTGGGGGTAAAAAGAAGCTTTTAAAGCACAAATCCCTGGATTTATCAGGTTTAACAGCATGTCTGTGGGGAGAAAACAGCAGAAGAACAGGAGAAATGAAGAGGGTTGCGGTAGATACCATAAATTATGTGTTTTCTTTGTTAAATCTCCAAGAAAATAAAACAGAAGCCACACAAGGGCCCACAAGAAGGAACCTGCTGCTGGTTGGGGGTGTCTGAGAGTCAAACAGCCCTCTCTGGGAGCAGTTCCATTTATCAAGGTTTGTCAGCACAGAAATTGTTGTTTTCCTGGCACTTGGGCTGCAAGAGAGGGAAGAAAGCTGAGGATCCAGAACCATCCATCTCCATTTGTCATTCCGGGATGGGAGAGGAGCAGGGCCCCATCTCCAGATTTTGCTCTCTGATACCACCCTGGGATTTGTTCATCCCCTCCTCTCCCTTCACTCTGCTCCCTCTGTCCTGCCTTTACAAGCTGAGACTTGCTCAAATGCCCACTTTTGCTGCATTTTGAAATAAATTGGTTTTATTTTTCCAGCACTTCGCTGGAAGTGAAACTTTGCACAGGTGAGAAAAACACAAAAATACCACTCGAAGCCACATTGAAATGGACACATCAAGGAAGTTTTAAATGTTATTTTCAGCCTCTTCTGTTACAACTACCCCAGTGCTCCCTGCAGATCAGAAATGATACTGGGTTTTAATTGCACCTCTGGGTTTAATGTGAGATCATGGATAAAATGTGCCCACAGATGGGAGAGGATCCTGCCAGCAAGGGGAAATTCAAATGATTTCTCTGCAGCCAGAGGGTGACTTCTTCTAATCTGGAAATAACTTCCATTATTGAAACAAAGGAAAAGGAGCTGCAGCTTCTGGTTAATTCTAGGGGGGACTGTGCAGCTATTTTTTTAATGAAATGCAGGTTGAGAGCAATTTTGAGGCAATTTATTGCACAGGAAAGGCTGATGGGAAACTACAAGGTGCAGGAGAGAATCCAAGTCCTTAATCAAAGAGGGTGCAGTGGATGAATAGAGTCAGGTGTAAGAAAGGACTTTAAAAGGGCAGCACATTTTGGTTTTTCCTCAAAAAGATTTGTAAAGGAGAGCCAGGGAACAGAGCCTCGACCTTGTCTGTAGATAATTCACTTCATCCCTCTTTTCTCTAAGGAAGATGTCATCACTTATTCCAAGAAATGTTCCCTGGCACGGACTAGCAAGAAGAAAGCCCAGAGGTTGATTTCATCATTTCTATTGATTTATTACACCTGTCCAAAACAATTTCGAGAGGAAATTTTTTCCCTGGGAAGCTCTCAAGTCCCAACCATGCCTTGGCAAAGCTGCAGAAAGCCTCTTGATCACACATAAAATATTCCCTGGCAATTCTGAACCCCAGAAAAAGCGGAGACAAAGACACTTTTTGTACATGGAGCCGTGCCCAAGATGGATTTTGAGGCAAATGTGTTCATCTGAAAGTCGTAAGGCAGCTTGAGGAAGGGTTTAGTCGGGGAGATTTTGCTCTCCTGTAAATCATGAGCAGCTGGAGCTGTTTGTGAGCATTCACTCAGGCTGAGAGCACTCTCCTTCTCATCCGGGGAGCCCGAGGAGGGCTTTATTTCCCCAGGCTGAAAGCAGAGATCCCTCAGATGTGATAACAGAGTGGGTAAATCACTGCCGTGATTTAATTACGGCTGGCAAAAAGAAACCCCTGCATTTCCAACGCTTAGGAGCTCGTTTTTGTGTCACACCAGGCTAAAACATGCAGGAATAAATGTGGGATGTTCCTTGGGATATAAACAGCTTTAACTGGGGCTTTTGTCCAGGGGCTGAGCCTCCTCCTCCTCCCCCAGTGGCAGGTGCTTGGCTGGAATGGGGAATGTGCCCGCAGGGATTCTGCTTCCTCCAAAGCCTTTTTTAGAGGGAAATATTGAACATTCCTTCCTGGACGTTGGCAGGCAGCTTTCTGTTGGAAATCCAGCAAATGAAAGGGCTCAATTTGTCAGTGTCAGGGTGGGGCAGGGAGCTTTTTATCCTTCGAGCAGCCAATGGTGCTGAAAACCAAGGTGGGACCAGATGGGAAGAGCCTCTCCATCAATTAAAAAAGGATCCACTTTCAAAGAAGAGAGGGTTGAGGGTAAGAGATGGCAAATATATTCTGAATAATGCTTTAGAGATTGTTTAAATTATTATTATTTAAATATTTCCAGCAGGGTAATGAACTCCTAAATGGCAAACAGCTCCAACAAAATATGAACAGCTCCAGTGGAATGGTTTGGGTTTCACTGTGTTTTTCCAAAAATTCTGAGTTTAAGGGAGATAAAATTGGGACTGTTTGGCCTGGAGAAGAGAGGGCTCTGGGGAGAGCCACTTACAGTCCCTAAAGGGGCTCCAGGGGAGCTGGCGAGGGGCTTGGGACAAGGGATGGAGGGACAGGACACAGGGAATGGCTTTAAGCTGAAAGTGGGGAGATTTAGATGGGAAATTGGGAAGGAATTGTTCCCTGGGAGGGTGGGGAGGGGATGGGATGGAATTCCCAGAGAAGCTGTGGCTGCCCCTGGATCCCTGGCAGTGCCCAAGGCCAGGCTGGACATTGGGGCTTGGAGCAGCCTGGGGCAGTGGAAGGTCCCTGCCATGGCAGGGGTGGCACTGGGTGAGTGTAAGCTCCTTCCAATCCAACCAACCTATGGTAAATCACCAGGAATTCCCATTCTCCTGGAATAACTCACCCCAGGCTGTCCCTGCTGGGTCGTTTCTCAGCCCCCCCTGAGCACATTGGGTCTGTGGGGAGGTTCTGCTCCCCCTGGGGCTGGGTTGGGTTTGATCAGATCCAGGTTCCCCCAGCCTGACTCCTGTTTTACATTGCAGGGAACTCAGGAGCACTCAGGTTTCTTTTACAAGCCCATTGCTGCATTTTATCCCACTTTTATTGTTCCCGTGGATGAGCATGAAGAAATAAGGAGAGCTCCTGCTGCTTTCCCCATCCTGGGTGTCTTGTTAAGAGATACCAAATCTCCTTCAGCTCTGTTATAAAACTGACTCAGAACAGTTTTTCTCGAGTTCCCAGATAAATGCTACCAACAAAACCCACACACGATTTATCAGCTCAGCTCTCACTTAGCTGAGACAAGGCACAAACCCCAAATGCTCAAATCAAACACAAAAACCAGAATATTAAAGGCACTCAGAAAGACACTGTTGGAAAAACCTCATTCCACTTCCCAGGCGCCTTGGCCAGGACTCCCAGAGGAATTGGATCCCTCTGGAAATCCCTCACAACATTTTAAGGGCACAAATGGCTTCTCACATCCATCCCCAAGAATCTCAGTCTGCTTTGGAGCAGCCCTTCAGAGAGCAGACACATTTCAGGGCAGTAAAATGGAGCAGTTGAGGACTTGAAAAAAGCTGTGACTGAATTTTGTAAAAAGTCTCCAGAGTGTTTAAAAATATGCAATAAAGGATTGACCCCTGGGTATGGGGTTCAGGTAAATGTGAGAACAAGGGGGTTGAAAGGAATTCTCTGCCTACAGGAACCTCTGATGGACACCAGGGTGTGAAACGAAGAATAAAGAGATGGCAGAGGTCACTGAGGTGCAGGGAAGGGGTGAGAGAGCACAGGAAGCTCTGGAAGGGAGCAGAAGCACCCAGGAATGCTGTAGGGTCAGGACTGGGGGATCACAGAGCCAGCAGAGCTCTGCTCCCAAACCCTGCACTGAGCACTTCACACACTGCCAGGGGCTGTGGCAGGATTTAAACATTCATTAACTCGCAGGCTGTGGGAAACACAGGAAAAGG